>OY829520.1:7537821-7772072 GCA_963691665.1 Clepsis dumicolana | reverse complement strand
TTGGGTAGGTTTTGAGGGGATGAAAAGATACAGAAAAGATCTCAGAACGCTCCTAAAAAGCTACCTGATATCATTGTTTAACAATAAATTCTTCCAACTTTAAACCAGACAGTAAACAGTTTGAAAAGCTTTAATCAAAAGTTTTTGTTTTCAGCTCAAGCAAAACTTCAAGAATCATATCTGAACTTCTAAGAAGCAGCGTTATTTTCATTATTATTTATTTCGAACTTTTGAAACTTAAAAAATACAAAGCAAGTGAGTTTGACCGCAGGCAGCATTGACTTCAATAAAAGTTGCTTTTAAAACCACACGCGCCAAAGCATTCGCATTTAAACGCGGTTAGGGTTAAAAACATGCATTACGAACAATTGTGTGTAGGTATATTATTATGTGTGTGTGTGTAGGTATTACAACCTTGCGGTAACATTGATACAAAGCCAACCTGATCATTTTAATTTGTTTACCCATTATGTTCAAAGTAACTTTTACTTTAATTCTAAGCTACGAAGCTTATTTTAGTTTTATCCTTTTCCATAATACTTTTGTGACACTTAACTTAGTGGCTGCTTCAAAATTTAAACTTCAATTTTGCAGGTACGGGACTCAGTAGACACATTACCATCTTTGTTGCAACCACTCGCCACACCAGACATTACTTTAACATGACCAGGTAGATATGTGAACCTTCTCAAATCTTAATATTAAACGAAAGAAGAACTTTTAGAGATTATTTGCTTTAATAAGTAATGTGTGAGGAGCGCGTGATTGAGTCAACCTTTAGGTTCGCAGATCGTCTTTATTCTCTTACTAAAGCTAGTTCACACACATATAAAATAGGTATAGTATTTAAATAAATAAATATCACGGGACAATTTGACACCAATTGACCTAGTCCCAAACTAGGCAAAGCCTGTACTATGGGTACTAGACAACGGATAAACATACTTATATAGATAAATACATACTTATATACATATTAAACATCCAAGACCCGAGAACAAACATTCATATTCATCATACAAACATCTGCCCCGACCGGGATTTGAACCCGGGACCTCAAGCTTCATAGTCAGGGTCTCTAACCACTAGGCTAATCGGTCGTCATTTATGGGAGGAGTTCATTGTGTGGCGTGACGCACTACAAACGTGAGCTAGTCTTAAAAAATCGTATAAGTAAATGATTTCATTCCTGCAGTTTGCCAGTAAAAAAATATCAATAAACTTTTCAGTCTTAGTGATGAGATTGCCCCGACACATATGAGGGTCAGTCTTTTCAGCACTCATTTTTACATAATATCGTTGACAATAGGAGGGTGTTTCGGACGACAATATAGCTTTATCGTAGACAAATGAGATTAGCGACCTAATTCCTGGATTGATGCTAAACCCTCCCGTCAGAGCTTGTATGCAGAGCAAGTCATAATTTGAGATTACACAGCATGTGTGGAATCTAGAAATGACAAATGTATGCCAGTGGCAAAATGGTTGCATTATTTCGTAGGTACTGGTCAATGTACCTACTGGTATAACTAGCGTGATATAATAGGAAATGGGTGATATTTGTATCTATGTTAATTCTTTATTGCAAACAAAAACATAAAATAAACAAGTAAAAAGGTACAAAGGTGAGCTTATCCCTAAAAAGTGATCGCTTTCAGCTAACCCGGATGCTGCTGGACAACGCATGTTATGGAAGGGAAGATAACGTTCTGCACCTGCAGGGCAGTGAGTTCAAGTGGATAATTGAAGACAACAATCACAGCTACACAATACTTATTGATAGCCAAAAATTTCGTTGTTATTCCAATTATACTAACTATTGGTATATCCCAGAAACATAAGAGTCCTATTGTTACCAGCATATAACAGAACATTTTAGAGCAGAGGCCCGAGTACGAATATTCGAATCTTGCGTAACGTAATCAAGTAGTAACGTTATAGAGAAATTTGTATGACGTTTGGAACAGCGCCCGAACGTGAGCGTCTTCGGGACTAAAATTTAGTATGAAGTTTGAAGTTTCTCAATTTCGATACAATAACGCATAACGTTATGTTACATAGGATTCGAATATTCGTGCTCGGCTTTGTAATAGCGCAGGTGAGTTCAAAATGATACTTTAAAATATTAGTTTTAGTAGTATTAAAATAGCCATGATAAAAATATTTCAGTTTAATAAAATCACACACTTTGGTCTAAAGGGAGCTCCGTATCTCAAATTAATAAAACGTATTTAAAAAGGCATTTTTTGAGTTAATACCTGTTTAGATCTAGGTGTGCGAAATATCGAATACCTACTGAAATTAAACCTAAAACGCAAAACAAACTACGGACATTTCTACTGTTCAAGGAAAAGACATACGTCCCGTCCACCAACAGCAGCATAGAAAAATAATTTTCCTCGTATCCCCTTAAGAGTCTAGAGTTGTAAGAGTACTTCTAGCAAGGCTTTATTATTTATCTGGTGTCGACTGCAGTGGGGCGTCAAAACCGGCGTGCGGTTAATATTTCACGAGCCGACGCTAAGTCGACTGAGATTTATCGCCTGTGTTCTACAATTAACTGGCCTCGGAGCATGGGATGCTCTTTCGGGAACTATTCTCCCTTGAATATTGGGCTTACTAGTACGTTTATAAGTGTATCTTGCTTGAGCCTAGTCGGGGAGATATTTCAGTGGAACTAATGTCGGGGCTAGCAAATAAATAAAATGTTACTCACCGTTGATTGTAAGAGACATACAGATTGATACTTAGAATATGGAGCTGTCACTTTGAAATCATGTTTCCATTAAGTGCGTCTGATTTTGTATTAACTGATTGCAAAATATTTGGAAACCTTGAAATATTGACCCATTTTTGGTACATAAAAACAACCTTAATTAGGTACAATGAAAAAAAAAATTTCAGTGCTGACTATAGGTACGTACAGCAACGTCTACTGCAAGATTCAGCAAGATTCCTGGTCAAACAGCAACAGGATGGCAGTATTACACTGTGTCACTTTTTATCTTAAATCTATGTTTTAAAACCCTTACACCTAGCATAGAAAGCTCGCCATGACGTCCATGACTAACACTATAGACTTTACACGATCTCAATATTACATTAATGCTATGAGGGCAACCATTTGTAGTTTGCAATTGCAACGCAGAATGACAATGCGTTTACTCTCGTCGCTGTGCAATGCAATGGACATCATTTCGGGGAAATTAGAATAGGTACATTTTCATACATTAAGGTCTACGCCAGTTCGTTAGTGCAACTGCATCGGCTAATGAGAATTCAGTGCGTATTCTGCTTATGTGCGTATGTTGATCGATCAACTATTGCATCCATAGTTCAAAGCTAACTTTATCATATCGTTGTGTGTTGTTTAGAATGACAGCTGATATGGTCTACCTACGTCATCAGACTATTCAAGCATTGTTTGATATATAATATCTATCATACTATTCCAGGTTTAGTTGAGTGTAAACATTTTTAAACATGAAGACAAATTTTTCAGGGCTCACACAACTTTTAAACCCATATTGTCTGAAGGGATTTGAACTGTGATAGGTGTTGTTAATAGTGAAAGTTGTCTTGTGATAATGCTATAATTATGTTATAACGTAAAAATTTACTAGCCAATTCGCAGTTTAGTAAACTTTTCAGATGTTGTAAAACTGAAACAATCTACCACACGAAGCCAGTACATCACCCGTTCCGTTTCATGCACAGCCATAACTCAGGTTGACGGCTAAATTTGATGCAGATTTGCATTATATGCACTTTACACTGCTTTGTTTGTATGTACACAGGTAGCCTGGGACTTGTTTCAAAATGTAAAATACAAGGGTATTTTTATCTATGAGAATTATAAACTTAACGCTAGTTTAAAAAATGGTCAACGATCACCCTGCCCGTCTGTGAAACAATTAAGGGACAGTAGTAGTGAATAAACGAATCACTCAGAAAATTTATTAATATAATGAATGAATGTTGGTCGAATATAATTATATCCCAACCATTTGGATAGGTTCGTAACATGTCGGGCTATGCTCAACTGATATACGTGAGTGAACCGTTTATTTCACTATGATTGAATCCCACGGTAGTTTCATATTAAAAGGGAACACTAGTAGTCAACAGTATACATATAACTAAAATCAATTTTGATTTTAGTTTCTTCCGCATTTAAATTTTAACTTTTTTATATTATTTTGTGTAACATGTAAAGAAAAAATAATTTATACCGATAATCCTTATTAAATGAATTGCCGACTTCAAGTTTTACGAAAAACATTTTGTTTGTATATTTTGTTCGGCTCTATAAATTGCAATTCCCATTCCCTACATTCTGTCAGGAAAGTTTGCATCGCTTGAGACAACAAACAACAACCCATTCATAAGACCCCAGTAGACATACCTAAAAGTGCTCTCTAAAATAAGTCATCACTAACTGTCGAACTTTTTCATTTAACTGCAAATCAAGTACGCAGTTTATTACTTTTCCTATCGGAACGAGGGAATCACCTCTTAACCCCATGTGGGGTGCGTTGACAGTTCCGTGAGGGGTCCAGAGGTTCCCCTCTGGCTTATTGACCTCTTAGTCGAAGAAATGCATTTGCAAGCCGTAGACGCTGAGAAGTTTTAAAACCGGGGCGTATGACAAAAAACTTGTCAAGCTAACTGATGCTGAATGTTGAGGGGTTCCGTAAAGTCTTAGAATATTCAAGTTTGTTTCTTTGATTAATTCGCGTCGAGTTCGTGTAAAACTGTGATTCAATTGTTTTAACTTTAAACAGTCGCGTAAATTATTAAATGTCCAGGGCCCCGTTCCTCGAATCTATTACATTAATAATATTAGTGTTTTGTCTCGTAAATTACACGACAAAATAAAACATAATACAAATATTATTAGTCTAACAAGCTTCGAGAAACGGGGCCCAGACGTGTATAGGTTTAATTATGGATAAGTCGATGTGATCTTACTCTTTCATACGTTCTGTATTGCTTATTAAATATAAAAAACCATTGGAGTATCCAAGCTTAACAATATCTTAAATGGAAGTAAACAAGCCTACGTATCGTATATCGTGTGTCCACGGCCCATAAAGTGGTGGAATAACGTTGGTTTTTGCCGTGAAATATTTGCAACTGCACGGGGTTCGCTCGCATCAATTTAGCACAAACAGTGCCTACATGTACTCGTAACCTAGAATTGGAAAATACGTTTTGTTTTTGATAAACGGTCCTACGAGTGGGTAGCGATAATGGAAACCTAGGTACTCCTTGATTTTGGACGGTGGTATTTTGTTGCCCCACTATCAACAGCGTTTACTCCGAAATGTTCATTACAAACTTTGCAGAATAGCCAGGTAAATCGGTAACAACTTTACGTTTGAAAGGATTGTAATTAATAAGTTTAGTAAACTAGCTAAAACCAGAGGACTTCGTCTGCGCAGAAAGCCAATGGGAAGTATCCAATTTTCCGGAATAAAACTCTTCTATGTTCTTTTCCGCGCCAAAAGCAATGTTCATGCATGCTGTGTATTAGTCAGGATTACTGAATCCAGTCAGCCTAAATAAGAGTTGCTGTTCTGTGTGTTGCAGCTTTCCAGTGCCAAATCACTGTGCTTATTATTATATATTATTGACTCTACATTCAACTAATCGAATTCACTCCCATCGTCTGCGTTTTCTTACAAATATAATCTAGGTCTCTTCAGGAGTAGGTTATTACTGAACTAGGTGGGACGGTGGGTCAGACCCTGGTCAGTTTTTTGTGAAAAAAAAAAGTAAAACTAAAGACGACATTTGTACTTTACGAGTATTTCTTCGTCAGAGCACGTTGTATTTTGGTTGCAGCACGGCAGTAGCTATGCCCTTTATAGCGTGTCGTCCGGGTGACATCCGAAATGGGTCAAGGGGTCGCATTCACTTGCACCCGAGCAATTTGTTACCTCGCGCGAGATCCGCTGACTCGTCTAAAGTTTATCTTATTGCTATCCCGATGCTGTAGTGTGAGCTATTTGACTATTGTTTTCGTGTAAATTTAGAATATAATTGTAAAAGAAGTATCATAGAAGAGTAAAGTTCAATAAGTAGGCATACCTACACGTAGATGGGTGGGTAGGGTTACACATACTTAGATGAAGATTATATATTGGACAACGGTTGCTTCATTAACCCTGAAGCAATTAAAGGAGGGTGTTACTTTGATCTGTACTGGGTCAAAGTGATTGTTTTATTTATCGATTAGTGGTCAATGTAACTTTTATAATAAGACTTCCACATACTGGGTCTGAATCATACTTAAGCATTCCCGAATATCAGATTCCCTCCATAGGAAATCCATTAAGACTTAAAATTTGAAATCCGTTATTTTATACCTACTTCTAAATTACGTAATATCTATTTTATAAATTTATGTCTAGTCGCATGATTACAAATTCGCGTATCAACATTTCTACGTAGAAAGCCCTTATTAAATTCAAATTCAAACTCGTTATTGCCATAGTATAACCACCACCAATCTCCAATGATCAAACACAGCTACTTTTCTAAGTTCTCACTAAACTAGAATAACTTAGAGGCCCACTTTCAACTCTTTAAAGCATCTGCTTGAAAGAGTTGAAAGTGGTTTTGAAAATTTGGTAGGTACGTATATCTATACCTACCAAATTTTCAAATAACTTTAACTTTTTATTTTGAACGTTTTGAAAACTGTCGTAAAGCAGAAATATTCATAGTGGTAAACTTCGTCCTCGGCATCTGATTACTCCGTACTGTCCTTCTAAACTATTCGGAGAACGTATCATAAACCGTTTAGGTGCAACTTGGAGCCAGCTTGCATTCCCCTTGCAAGGTTGCAACTCGCTGACGTGCCGTAGATGCGCGTGCACAGATGACTCAGTCAAAAAGGCTGATTGTAATTATCATATCAGTTATAGTAGGGAAATTTGATTTATCGTTGCTCTTGTAATATTAACTTGAGTGGAAAGATGAAGTCAAAGATTTCAGATACGAGATGGCGCTAGTAGGTATCTAATAGTTGGCTGTACCTCTGATACATAAATGCCAAATAAGAACAAGAAAGTACCTGAGTGCATTTCATAAAACAGCCCCCATACCACGAAGTTCGAAAATCGAAGTTCGTATAGTATCGTCCCACTCACTCTCTCGTTAAATAATATTAGCTTGAGAGGGACGGCACGATACGAAGTTCGAATTTTGCACTTCGTAGTCGGGGGGCTGGTGTGTATGAAATTAAACACACTGTGTATCAAATTACACTTCTGCTCAGGGTTTTGGGGCCAGGGCTCGTTAAATATTCTAGTGATATATGTTTGTTAACGAAAGTAGCGAAAATAGTGTAACTTTTATCTCATTTCCATGACACCTGCAAAGGGTACCCGAGTATTTCATGTCAAAGCTGTCAAAAAACAATATCGACATCGCACCAGCACGTCAAAATAATCAGACACATCAGCTGGCTACTGTAGGTGTATTATTGGTTTTCCCCGAGTTAACCAGCCGTACTATCGCTACGACACAAGTACTCCGTTTATACGACAGAATGCTTACGTGTTGCAGCAGTTAATGTTGTTCTCAACTATCGGTAACTATGTGTCGGACACTTTGAAAGATGCCTTTTATGTTTGTTCGGAGGATTCTTAAGATTAATGATGTTGGTTTAATAAATGGAGAAGCTATTGTAGAAAATTACACGCTAAATAAAATATCATGTGTCATAAAGCATATAACTAGAGTGTGAGACTGCATAGACTGCAAACAAAAAGATAATAATTACTAATTAAAGTATCAGCTATGTAGGTACCTTTCCATGTGATATTAAGCTTCTATTCCTAGGTATTCCATATATCTATAAAGTAAAGTCCTGACTGACTGATTCATCAACGCCCAGCCCAATTCACAGGACCTGGAAAGTTTAAATTTACGCATAGAGGTATTTATGCATCGAGGTTCACTTTATGTTGTGACTCCCTAGATCCCTACAACGAGGGATTTTAGGGGGTTGCGGGTGGAAAGAGGGATGGAAGTTGGTATGAAGAAACGTTATTTTTAAAGTTACGATTACGAAACTTATGGCCTTATTCATAAACGTCACTCAAGCCTCCATTAGCTAATATAGGTTTTGTCTTCGTCTTACTAACGGAAATGTCAATGTGACAAAAAAGGACAAACGAACTTTAAGGGCATTTTAGTTAATATAGGTTTATGAATAACAGGGTTAGTAAATATACTATAGTTTTCAACAGAAATAAAATAACACGTGTGTGTGTTTCACCAGTTTTGGAAATTCCTACATGACAGATTGTTCTGCCGCGGGAGCGAAGACTATATTTACTGCCGTCAACTTTAAAAGATAAAAGTGCTTACGATTAGGATGAAATTCATATTTTATTCCACCAAAGCCCCGTTAAAAGTTCATTGCTCCTTCTCTCTCCCATCTCATGTAGTATGTACTCGTATAGCCGGTAGGCAAACTTGATGTTAAACTTAGACGTCTAGCCGTTGTCAGCCGTGCTAGTTGACCCATCCACCGCCGTGTGGACAGGAGACACGATCTCGTGTCAATGGTCGCCCGGGACCACTCAATGGAGTTGACAGTCCCGTATTAACGTGTTAATGAGGTAGCAAGTGCAATTGTGAATTACTTTGAAGACGCAGTCTGCAGCGGGCTGTAATAGATTTTTTTTATTAATAGGGTGACTAAGTAAAGCCGGTCAAAAGTGCGTTACCGCTTTAAGCGACATATTCTGCCGATTATTTTTTGTGAAAAATCAGAGCTTGATAGAGTTTTAGCTATGTTAAAATAACATGTATGTACATTATACTTAAAACTGATTTAATTTAATGTAGAGTTGATGGACGATTGTGTATAAATTACAGGAAATACTCCAGCTTTTCTTGAATTTGTGACTGTGTGCATGTGTCTGAAGTAAGTATGACTGTGTGCTAGATAAACACACGATAATCTTGAAGTGGGAGCAGTATAACGATAATTGTCCGACGGAAACCTTAGCATTTCCTAAGATTTCCATTGACACGACTATTCACAGTTGACTACGTATATTCCAAAGTTTGCATCTGGGTCGTGGAACTTTTCCGTAGCAGCAGCCGTCACGAGGATTTCTATTAACTACAGAGACTTACAGTTCCATAGAAACCTACAGATCATAATTTATTTTTTCGATTTTAATTAGTTCATTGACTCACGGTGCGCACAAAGAAAAAAAAACAAAAGACGGCCACCGTTTTTCTTGTGAGCCAAGTTGCGGCCGGCACCGTTCTAAACGGCCAGTAACAATTGTATAACTATAGGTTTGTATGCTGAAGTGCTATATCCAGTACCCTCATTCACTTCCACGCATTTAACAAGTAACAATCGCAAGCACTAATCGAACAAATTCGGTTTACAAACAACTCGTTACAGTACCCATCCTAGGAGCACTCACGTAAATAAGGAGTTAGTAGTTCGTGGACGCCGCTGAACCTGCAACCGCTACACTTCTAATTCTAAAAAGCTCTCCGCCTGATTGACCCCTAACAACTGCAACGCGAACTGAACTTGCAACATTTTAAGACCAGATAAATCTCTGCAACTACTCGGGTCGCACCCTGTGTAATGGCCAACGTAAAATCCTAAACACCCTTGCTAGCTTAGTGCTCGTTGCGGTATCTTATAGTAGGGCAATTTCGTAATGGAGATATAGTACTTGAATTTTCTTTTGAGTATTTCACAAATTTGGCAGCTGGGTAAAACTGTCCGTTTATACCGTACCTACGTAGATAAACGCGACCATTATTAACATGACCCCAAAGGGTAACAAAAGGTTGAGTAATATTCATCAAGAATAAAATATCTTTATAGCCAATTTTCGTACACCAGCCGTGAGCTTGCTGCCCTTCAGGCTCCCGCTAGTCATCTACTTGCAAATTCCGTTCGCTCATTTCGCCGACGAGACTGAAAGCCTGTATCCGTAAACATTATATTTCGGTCATAAAACATAACAAGCTTATAAAACCGCAACATAATCGCGAAGGGTCCCCGACTGAGGGTCCCATAGGAACCATTCAACGTAGCTCGCCCCGAAAATTACTCGGCCTACGTAATTTGAGCTTTTTTCTTTTGTTATTCTTTAAGGCCTCCCGAGATTCGCGACGTTATGATCTCATTTTGAGTTATGAGAAAAAACTCTTAGGAGGTCCCGGCTCGAGAATCATTGTCCATAGGATTAGGTGCTTACTGGGAATTCCTGTTATTCCTGCTATTTTTAAACGCGAGATTGCCAAGACTCGTAATTGTTGTTTGTTAGGTCGTCTGACATGATTTTGATAATTGCATGTCGCAAAGTGTAGCCTTGAAGAACAATTAAACGTCCGAACTGATACGGAATATCTTCTAGAGTCTTATTGCATCTGAAATTCTTTGTCCTTGACAGGTCAGTTTGATTATGTGCAACGTAATGAGGGCTATGACGAGTCAAAAATCCACTAAGATCGCTAGTATCGAATGACGACTATCTGTCAATTTCCACCTATCATAGGCCAGTAGTTTGTCTGTCATTGGTGTAGAAAGACAGATTGTCACTCGACACGCAGGGATCCTAGCGGATTTTAGTTCAGCACAGTTACAGAAATGCTGCTGTATCGAAATACAACATATTAAATAACGTACTTTCTTAATACAGTACGTAGGTATAACACTATTGGGGATTAATACGAAACTTTCTCGAAAAAATAATGGTAACTAAAGAAGTTTTCCCGAAGTCGTTCTTGCACCGCATCTGAACGGCACCGGCGGGTGACATTTTGACCAGGTTTTATGTCTCTTTATATTTTCTTTTGTTTCAACGACTGCGCGGCGAGTTTCAGACCTTATATTGCTTTCTTTTGTTGATGTACATTTTGGTCGCAATTAAGGAGTGTGCTGTCGCACTGTGTGCATTGTCTGCAGATGTTAGATAACGAGTACGCTGCACTCAACGGCTATTGTTCTCGGTCCGTTTAAATAAGTTAATCAACTACTTTATTTACTTAGCTTCGTTGATGAGCTGGGTTATAAAACTGTAGTGCTTTGAACTTTAACATTTCCCTAAGATTTCTCAGAGAAGAATAGATATAATGTCACAATCAACTAGATGAGAGTACCTACATCAAAAGTTTAACAATAAATGACAGTTTTATCATTCGACTATGGCAAACCTAAAAGGAGGTTTAGGTATTATTTTAACTACGTATGTCTATACGTATTTACGTCCCACTTTATTGCCGACCGATGCCCTGTAAAATATTTTTAATCTGAGCAAGCTTATATAACTAACAAACTTAACTAACTCTCGAATATAAGGTACGAAACAACATCAAGTCCACTGTCCAGAGAAGTCAGAACTACCGAAAACTATAAATGTAGGTAAGCAAATCAATTAGTAAGTAATTATAAGTAATTACTCGTACAGCTTACTAGAAGAACAACTAATCGTTTTTCTACTTAAAATGTTCCTACTTGTAAAATACTATCAACTATCACAATCAAACACTTTAACTATTTCTTTTGACTTTCAAGACGTACCTTTCCAAGGATCGCGCTTTGCAACAACACCCGTACTCGTACATAGGAGAGGTATTCAGGTCAAAAGCGCCGGCAAATATTTATTCCCATTGTTGGGCGCTGTCCCCGCGCATCCCGTGGCTGAAAGCTGCAAATCTGTTGTAACAGCGACTTAACGGCCTGCACTCACAGGCGCCGGCGCAATTCTTGGGAGACCGAGCGGTAGTATTTTATTATGTGCATGCCCGTGTAATAAAATGTCTCTTCTAAACAGTGTGTACCGCTAGAGAGACATTTTGCGCTCACAAAATGATACGATGGAAAATCTAATAAATTACTTTTATGTTTAGAATGTTTCAACTGGGTAATTTTGCAGATTTCTTTTTTCAAAACCTTACTGCTTACTTATCCGGAACCTTAACCTATCTTATCGGGAACCGATTCCAATGTTTCTGCAGGCTTCGGTGCAAATCGTAGGACGAACTGCTTAAGATAAAATCCTGTGGAGAAAGGATCAGGGAAATCCCGCAGAGGGACACTGACCTTTTAAATAATTTTGTGTTGTAAAATTATTTCTTCTTTGCGCAAATCGCTTATCGCTCGCACCATATGGCAGTCCTTGTTCGGTAAAAGCACCTCCACGCGTCCAACTGGCCCGTCCACTAAAATTACAGCCCACTTAAACAACAAAACTTCCACCATCTCTGGAACAACTGTAAACCACTCCTTGGACTGGCCTTTGCAGTTAAAACTAAAAGGTTCCTGTGAAATTTACGAAAAGAGCGCATTCACACAGATTTGCGTGATAAACAGCAAATTCAAATTAATGTGAAATCTTAAAAGTAGGTGAGTAAGTACACACTCTAAAATACATAGTTAGTATGAATTAGGTACATACATACTTACATGAACCCTGAAAACAATACACACTTTTTCTTTGGACAGTCGTGTAAAAAACAGGACAATGTGGTTCTGCTGTGACAATGGACTCTGATTCGACGCACTTCATTACATTTGATAGGGTGTCGGTACTGGCTAGAGAAAAGTTTTCCGTTACACGAAAAGCACGTGAAGTCATTCAAAATTAGGCGTCATCTCAATTTGCCCACGTGTCAGTCAGTGTGCCCACGAGTTGAAAGACTGTGTTAAATACCTACTTCAATGTGTGAATGTGAACGAACTTACAGTAATCAGTGTGAGTGATCCATTTATTTCACCATAAGTAAGTAATATTACATAATTTATTGTCTGAACCTAGAGACTTCTTTATCTACTTTAATAAAATATCGATAGTCTGAGGTAGGTATGTTTATAAAAGCTCGATTGATGGATGATAAACATATTTTTTCTTGACGCTTTGAAATGGTAACACGAGAGCATCGGTACCTATTTACATTTAAAATTATTCACGGAGGACAACACTTCTGTTACGATGATGTAAAAATGCATAGATACAAAATATGTAGTACCACAACCCACCCAGGTAAAAGCCCCAATGCAAACGGCTCGTCAATTCGGTACAGAATATCCTCGCAAACCCTAACTCGGTCCAGACATTTACGGTCGTCTAGCGCCTTCGGAGCCGCGACACCGGCCGTTATCTGCGGATTTGTAAAGAACCGAGACGTAAAGCCCAGTTGAACGGAACGAACAAGCCAGAAATAAGGAATTTGGTGACAGATTTCTGGCGCAGATTGCGAGCAGCAAATGTGGTTAAAGTATTTTGTTGAAGACGTAGCCATCTATTTGATAGTTCTCTCAATGTGCTCGGTGTCGTTACCGTGATGAGATGGGGCGGACTAAAGATCTCATCGCCCTGTTTGAGAGGGTACAATGGCGGCGAGGAACGCCCCCTAAACTGCACTTCGTTTGAATTACCGGCCAGCACTCATGCAGGAGCCTCATTTATATATATTATTTAATTTAAGACATCATTATAAATTAAAGAGCTTGCTTATTAAAAAGTTTTGTATATAGGTATCAAGTAACCGGCCATAATGATGGGACTTTACTAAATGTGTTCTTTATAATCGAATCATGCTGATAAACTTTTGAACATTTAATGGTTTAACTCAATGAATGCAATTTTGTTGAACAATGAATTATCCATATGGCCTCTAAATAAAGTTCCTATTGTCTCAAACTTCAGTAGTAACATCAATTCTGAGACAAGTATTTCTCGAGCTCCGATAAGTTTAACAAAACTGCCTATATTTATAACAAGTTATGGCATAGTTCAGAGTTCTTACATGAAAATACTCGATATGAATTTCAGATGATGATACATACCGTTGTCGAACAAAGGAATTAAATATTAATAAAGCCGGCGCGTGTTCTTGCGTTCTCAGTCGGGCTTAATAAAAAACAGAATTATTGCCTTATTGGAGGTGTCAGAAGACTTCACTTAACATCACCTATCGTTCTTCGGCGTATTTGTGATGCCATGCTCGTCTAATGAAGGAAGATAATTATATACTTGTGTAAAATCGAACTTGTTCGTTCATATACATATCCACATAATATCTATATGCGGCATCGGCATTGTGAAAGTGCTACTCGGAAGCTCTTCCTTGCATGAATATGGAGTAACAGCGGCTGTGAGTTAATATGTATGAATGAAGCTTGTTAACTCAAACGTACCAGATGGCTTCGAGTCCGCCCAAATGTCTCGCTTTCGCTTCACTTTATAATTCAAAGATTTGCTCACGTCGAATAAAGCGACGTCTTCACTAAATTATTCAAGAAAACACATGCCATTTGTATTCCGTTTGAAGAATTTTGACGCTTTTCGTTCTCCTGAATATGTTTGAGTCCAAGTGTTAGCTCTGTACGTGACTATGGCCGACAATGAATGTAAGATTTTGAATGAGTAAGTACTGTATTTGTTTATCATGACAGCTACCAGCTAAATATATCAACGAATGGAATCAAATATTACTTTCGAATAATGTATTCGAGAGGCTTAAAATGCATTGAATGCTTTTAACGCAAAATGCGCGTATCATAAATCTGGTAAGTCCCGTAATTTCCGTATAAAGGCAGCGCCAGCGGCCCCGTGGCCACAATAAGTGACGCTGCGTGTTACGCTTACATTCGGGAACACCAAACCTTTCGGTGTAGGCGTCGCATTTTGTGAAAAAGGAACGATGTAAACATCGACCGACGATAAATCAGAGTCCATTGTAGGGAAAAGTCGCAAATCGTAAGCAAAGCCGAGCCTGAATACTGTGAGACCGCTCTCTTGAATTTGCCCCTCAATAAAATCTCGCAAATAAAACCGTACTTAGGGATAAGGCCCCAATACTGAAGGATACATTCGTTCGTTTTAAATATTCGCAGGCTAGTTTCTGTGTTAGATAGGTACAGTGCAAATTTATTGAGGCTACCTGTTCTACAACAACAAATGCTTTGTTTTACAGATTTTCGTGGTTATAGTAATTAAACTTACTCGACTGCAGCATGTATTGGTAGAGGTGAGCACGTATTATTGTTATCACTTAGTGGGGGCCTTAAGATGGCCGTCAGCGTTGCTGTAGAACATGGCAGGGGTCATGGAATTACTTTGACGTTTTTTTTTTAAGAACTAGCTATAAATTGCTACGAAAGCCCATATCTTTGCAGGGCAGTTTTATATTTTTTTGAACGAATGAACGAACATTTTTGATACATGGAACAAAATATTTCACTTGTTGCTAGTGGTTGGCGGCTGATTGGAAAACATGTGCGCGAATGCGGTGCAATGTCACCAGAATAAAGTGACTCGAATAAATAAAATAAAATGCGTTTATTTCGGACAACAGAAACTACAGCCTAAAGTTTTATGGCCTAGCACTAAGCAGCAGAAATATGAAGTCGGTGCGGTGCGAGCGGAATATTCTTTGAATGAAGCACCGACTTCATATTTCTGCTGCTTAGTGCTAGGCCATAAAACTTTAGGCTGTAGTTTCTGTTGTCCGAAATAAACGCATTTTATTCTAATTTATTTTATCTATTTATCATTATTTTAGAGGATTATTTTACGTTTTTTCTCTAAGGTTTTTTTTTTGAAGGCGGTTTTACTTTTTTGTTAAAAGATTTTTATTTCACAATTTTACGTTGATTTAACGTTTTCAGAATTATCCTCCAACTCCTAACCGTTAAGGAGTTGTACCTTCCATCATCAGCTCATCAACATAAGATGATAACTACCGGACGCAAATACTTGAATAGCCTTAGAAAATATATGAAACACATGATACGTGCCTATAAAATTTGAGGGCTCCACTCGATTTCCCTGAGATCCCATCATCAGGTCATGACTTGGTGACAGTGGGACCACCTCAGGAGTATACCCTTTCGAATAATGATTTAACATTTCCAGAATTATCCTCCAACTCCTAACCGCTAAGGAGTTGTACCTTCCATCATCAGCTCATCATCATAAGATGATGACTACCAGACGCAAATACAATAACCTTAGAAAATATATGAAACACATAGTACGTGCCTGTAAAATTTGAGGGTTGCCCTCGATTTCCCTGGGACCCCATCATCAGATCATGACTTGGTGACAATGGGACCACCTCAGGAGTATACCCTTTCAAATAAAAAAAAATATTTGAAAATCGGTCTACAATTGACGGAGTAATCGATGTACGTATGTAGTGCTAATAGCCCACAAATAAATTGGCCGTGACAAACGAACGGACAGAGCGAAATCGTAAGGGTTCCGTTGGAATCTGGCAAATAATTCGATTTTCTTTTGCTGTTCAGAATTTTATGTGGCATTGTTTTACATTTTAAATCCATGCTATGCTGTTTTAATCACATATCGATCACAACGCCAATTTTTTTTAATGGTTTAAATTCAATATTTGAAAAATTTAATAAGTGCATTTTACTAGCAGGGGACTATATAGAAAAATAAAAAAATTTTAGCCACGACAGTCTTTTGTTTCATTGTAAGGTAGATTACTTTTCAGCTGCCCCTCGTACATACATAAAAAAAAAGAAAACGTACAGTGGAACGTAGAACCTGCTCCTTTTTTTGAAGTCGGTTAAAAAAACTGATAACTTCAACCGATGGTGTTGATAAAAATGAAAAAGATGAATAAAATTATGAAATGCTTGCGAATATTAACAAGAAAATACCGAGAGATTTAACCACATTATGACAGACGTATCACCCCTCTTTATACAAATAAGTAAGACTTAAATATGTATAAAGAGGAGCTGTCATCGAGACAAGCTCTCTTAGAGGAAGGACTACGGGTTACTCTGATATGTGTCGGACTATACTCGACTTAATATAGACTTCATTGATCCGTTTATTCCACTAAGGTTTGTGATGTTTAGTTATCACATTATGTAACAATTCGCCATAAATACACACAAATCACAATAAAATACAGAAATATTTAGTGCTCTCAGTATTTGTGTCGACCCTGGAAACAACATTCTTGAATTTATGAAACGATGTTTAAAACGTGGGTACCTAACCTATTCATAAGGACTAGTTCGTCACACTTTTTCCTTGTAGCCACCTTCTATAATCTATCTAGTCTTTGATGATGATCCTCCAATAGAAGCCGCTTTTTGTCTGTGCCTTTATTTAGAAACAAAGAAACCGCATTAGTTCGTACTGAGATTCTTTATCATTGCCCTGGGCCCCCCCCCAGGTCACTCGCAGGGCGACCACTCCGTTCGTGAATAAATTCGAGCAATTCCGTTCCACTTTTACGATCTGAATGAAGTATGAACCCGGATCGTGCACCGGGGTTTTCTACGCGGAAAATAAAAAATCTAATGAAGCCGACTTTATAGACGTTAATAAAAACGTTACGATAGTTCTCAGCAGACACACTAAAGGTGCCTACACTGTAACGGTCCAAGGCTTCATTTAAGCATATTTGGCCCTGGACACGAATATATTTCATACTTGGTACAAGTAATTAATTAAATAAACAAAATAGTTAAGAATACGGATTTGTATGGGGTAAAATTACTAGTAACACCATCTAGCGGAAGTATCCGGCAACAGGTTGTTAATTAAGTTTCGGTTTATCGAGCTAGCTTAAGTGGGGCTCTTACGCGGTTCAAGTTTATGATAATAGATGGCGCTAAATTAAGTCTGAGTTATTTATCATCAGTACAAAAGAAATACTCAAAATGCAAGGAAAACAATTATTGGATAATAATCTCTGCATTATAATCTTCAATACTAGCAAATTTCATACAACTCGATTCAGTATTTTAGGCCTACGCGGCATGGGAATAACATTATGAATAATACAAAGAGATTATGGAAAATGCAAGGAAAACGGGAGTTAATTATTAAAGACTAGTGTCTTACGCTCATTTTAACATATGTTTCGTCAAGTTCTGTTCAGTAGTTTAAGAGCAAAGAGCATCAAAACATGAAATGGAATACGAGCATGGCGATGTACTTAGCATGGCGTCATTTTATAGAAAGAAAATCTGTAATAAGGTCTAATTAATTAATAGGGAAAAGTCATGTAATATCATTTATCATAATATACTCTAATATAAATCCGAAATTATCATAAAGATCATCTACAATTATAAATCAGTTAAAAGTCGCTAAATAATACAAGTTTTGGAGCGGACGAAGTAAAGGTTAAAAAATAGCTAAATTACTAAAAATGCAAGCAATACATGAATGGAAACTTATGTCTTGGTCTATTAGCTATCTTTAAATTAAGATCTTAAGTAAAATAGGATAATTGGGAAGACGTAGGAACATACTTAGTATAAATAGCTGACATTAGAACCTTGTCGTATGAGTCGTATCATCATAAAGTAAGGAAACTGTATGCGAGGACTTGACGTTTTAATGTGACAAGGAACAATTAGTTGAACGGGACCGAATTGGGAGAAATGTTGCCAATATATCGATTGCAGGCAAATTAGCACATTTTACCCGACTGCGAAACGCGAAGGGGGGTGATGTGTTTATCAGATCATGTATGTATGTGTGTACGTATGATTGTTCCTTTGTGGAACATTAAGTTATTATAATAGATAGTGAAGTAAAATAGCTATTACATAAAAGGGGATTTCACATAAAAGCATAAAATTTATCAGTAGAAGAAAAGCAACACTAGGAATGATTTCTGTACTAGGAGAACTAAGATTAATAGAGCGATTTAATTTATAGGCTATGTACATAAAAGGTGGAAAAATATAATAATAGTATGAATTAGGATTAGAGTATTTTTCTAATTGGAAGGAAAGCTAAAGTATAGAGAAGGAAATTTATATTTAGAATGTTTATGTATGCTTGGAATATATTGGAATTTTAAAGTTCACGAAGAATTCAAGGTCAGGGAAATAATAGTATGTCGGCAAAAATTAGGGATGGTATCACTTCTGTGTCGATTGGGACGGTGATTTCGCCGAAGTCGCAGGACGCTTACGAAAGCTATAAAAAGGATGAGCGCATTGAGGGGGGAAGGAGAATATCATCGATTTTCATAGGGTTAACGTTACTTGTTGGCCGACGGAGAATATCATCGATTTTCATAGGGTTAACGTTACTTGTTGGCCGAAGGAGAATATCATCGATTTTCATAGGGTTAACGTTACTTGTTGGCCGACGGAGAATATCATCAATTTTCATAGCGTTAACGTTACTTGTTGGTCCGGGGAATTAAGTTTTATTTCGGGGAGATTTTTATTTAAATTCTTTTAATTATTGTAGTCATTCTTTTAGTATTTTAATTGGGGGTTTTATTCATAATATTTTAAAGTAAAATCAGGTCACAGCGGTTGTAAGTTACATCGAGTTTGCTGAGTGTTAACTAGAGTTTGGTCATTGGTTTTAATTTATTAATGAAATATTTAATGCTAGCTTTCATTCGGAAGGTTTTCGTGAAGGACTATTTGCAGCCCTGTGGCGGTAAATGTTCTTTGCTTCTGTGAGACTTTGGTCGCCGTTCCATAGCGGTTTGAATTAGAGTCTTACGCATTGTTATCGTATTTTGTTACTAATATTTTTCGTGTCTTTCCCCTTAACGTTATTTCTCGAAACCTACCGGTGTCAACGTCAGGAAATAATAGTTAAATCTTCACCGGATTGTGAGAGCGATCTGGAGGCTGTCTGGTTCACGCTGGGCAGTCTAAATACTCTCTTGCAGTGCTATTGGATTGGCGATATCAGACTTGACGGTTGATCTGGTTGTCGTGTTACGACACAAGAACGGGTACTGCCAAGACTTAGTATTTGCAATCCCCATATTTATATATTTATACAAACACTACGCTAGGTATTCTGCTGATCCGTGGGGTCTTCGTCCTAGAGGAGCTTGCTCCAAGACCTCACAACAATTAGGGACTGGTTAGGGAAGTTAGCACACAATCTCTTTTATAGGAGCATAGTAGAGTTTCATTGCACCCCGAAACTCTTTACACTACACTAAATGTAAATGTGGGAATGTACCCTAGTTTTGTCAATTATACACACAGTTTAGGGGCCTTCTTGGCATAGCTTTAAAGTACAAGTTAGGATGATAGGAAGGTAGGGAACTAGGCAGGGACTTTGTTGTTAGGGAATAGCTAGAATGGCGAAGCCTAGTGACGGACTAGTTAGCCCAATTTCGCGGACACACAATTAATACTTTTAAAAGTGAGATCTTGAACTCATATTGGTTTTCATCACAGAGCTAGGGAAAAGCTTAAAATCATACACACCAATAGTCATAAGTAAAATTGTCTAATTAAATGACTCACTAACTCTATTATATGATCATTAAGAGCTATGTTGATGCACACCTCTATACAGTAAAGTTACTTGCTAAAATATAAGCAGTGTCAAAAGAGTGAAGTTGCAAAGACAAAACTATCTTCCAATCGAATCTATCATTCATATACTAAATGAACATTGTGTTTTGTTCATGGATACGTCCCGAGCAAGTTTGACACCGTATGGGCAAATGAGCTTAACAGTGAACTAACATGGTCTTCATTTATCTTTCAATACAGACATAATTGAAAGAATTCTAAGGCAAAACATTACCTGAAAAGAAAATGTAGTTATGTCTGGGCAAACAAGCTTAAATGACTGATAAATAAATATATATAAAAGCAAACCAAAATAAACATAGATTCTTAGTGTTCATTGGTAGAAGTTGAAACATGAAAAGTACATACACATACAGTATACTTTATGAGCAGTTTTCTAAGTCAAAACTAGGACTTTTAACAATCCACAAATATATAATTGACATTCACACAATGAATGAATATGTGTTAGTTTTGAGGTCAAGGCCTATAGTATTTCTTGACACCAGCATGGGCAAGGAAGCTATACAAAATTAGCATGCTTTCATTTAACTTTCAATGTAAACAATAATTGAAAGGGATTAGGCATAAACATTACCTATCCATAATATGATAAAACAAAATCATAACCATAATAAACCAAGTTCTGGCTTAGCAAACAAAGCTTAATTGAGTAAAAGACAATGTACTTAGACATGTATGTGAATAACATAAAAGTAGATAATAGTATCTATAAAGCTGTACTTACTGCTAAAACATCAGCTGCACTAAGCCACGGTAGTTCTGTGTAATTATACTAAATAAAAGTATGTCTAAATTAGATCATAATGTACCCTACTACAAAGGGATTTCAAAGCAATAGAAATATGTTTGCATGTAAATTCATAGCTGATATAAGCGCTATCTAACTGAAAGTTATAACATTACCTACACTTCTAAATAAAATAGGCAAATAATGAATGCCAAACTAGGTATACATCTAAATATATTGTTATACCTAATACTCAGTTTATATATTAATTGAGTGATTGAAATTTACAATCTTGGAAAACTAAATATATATGGTTACTCATGTTGCTATGATATGTACTCTATACTCTATATGAATCTATGAAATATTGATCTTTGGCAGACATAAATATGCTGTAATCAGGTACTATAAATATCTATGGGAAAAGAAAATTAGCCAATACAATGGTTGATACATTTGCGGGGTTCCTCTCTATCTCTAGTAGTAAAAATACTGACATTACTGCTATACTGACTAAAGACTTTTGATAAATAAATAATTCAATACTCCCTGGGGGCAGTGGAGAGATGTCCAGTCCGGAGTCGAGTCTCACAGTTATGGTATCAACCAAAGACGATAGTCTTGGGCGGAAGGATGGGGCCCTAATCTTAGCCGCAAAGCATAATGCTTATTTGAAAAGCATTATTGCTACCCCAGTTACTTTGTTTTACTACAGTTAGTAGAATTACTTTGTAAGACCATTCCTTTTAAGATAACTTAACTTTAGTTAATTTGCTAGCCAGTTTCAATACTTCATGGACATACTTACTATTCTTTATATGGGACAGGTTAATTAATTGTTTTATTCCTAATAAGTATGTATTATTCCCTAACCACTTAGGAGTGTTTTCTTAGTTAAGTAGGGATCCATTCTTACTTTGACTTAAAGTACTTAGGGTTTACTACAGCGTTCACAATGTAGGTTCCTCAATCACTAGACGAATCACAAGGCCATAATAATAATAATTGTTAGAAATTTTCTAGGTAGGCTGATTAGTGTAAGCTAGAGTACTTCAGAATAGTTTCGCGGTTACCAAGGATTTATGTTTCCTTAGTATGATTAGGCTAGGTACTCTTTACAGTAGGTCTACCCATGACCAGGATCAGTTCTAGGTTAAATTTAATAATATAGACTCCAGCTAGAGGGAGCTAGATTATTTACAATCTGGTGGTGCCTAGATTAGGATAGGAGTTCAGGTACAATGTGGTGCCTTACCAGGATGATGTTAGGTACAATATGGAAAGCCGAGACCAGGATCGGACTTTAGTTATAAGTTATGGTTAGCTGTTACAGGATTAGAATCATTTAAAAGTCTAGATTACAGTTAGTACTGCTAGGTCACTAACAGTTTTGTAATGAGTAGTGGTTTCATTAAATATTTAAACTACATATCACTCAGATATATGATTAACAGCTGTACCAAATCATTCTAATACATAAGTACAGTATGATATTATTATCACAGCCAGTTAAACTTACTCAATTATTTCAATTACTTAGTGAACAAGTCTAGAATAATATGTCAATTAGGGAAGTCTAGACTTCAGATTTGTTATGTTTAGATAGTGACTATCTGTTTAAAGATAGTCACAATTTGCTGTTCGTGGAATGGAGGTCTGGAGGTGAGAATGGATGTAATGTATATTTAGTAAAGACTATTAGTGGGAAATAGGAAAATAAAGATTCAAATAGACACAATAAAAGGTTAAGTTGTACCTAGTACATTTTAATAAAAACTACAACGGTTGTCACTAAAATGGATAGGGTAGCACTTGACGGTATAGTTTGTACACCTCACTTTTATCTACACTGCAATGGCTTTCTTTAATTCCATCTGAAATAAAGGAAGCAGGCTATCGAAGTTGTAGATTCATCAGGTTTGCTTCGAGCAGCTAACTTGCTTGGTAGTATCACATAAACTGCACATTATTTTGCTGTATCATATAAGTTCAGACTTTTGTTGAATACTTTAGGTTCTTGATCAATATTTACTTGTAAAGAAATAAAACTGAGTGGTATAGTTGGTTAGAGTTCATAAGGCCATCCGCCATTTTAGAGAAAGTAACGTCACGTGACTTATTAAATGTCAGTCAGGGACTTGCAAAGTCGGCCGGTTTATTTGACATACCTATTTTAACCGACTTCTTAAATTGGCTATAGTTTATGGACACAAGTCAATTAAGAATTGCATGGGAATTTGATCAAAATTATAGAAGCTAAATTAAGAAAGAAAGCACTAACGTATGTAGGAGAAATAGTGTATAGATTTGAGTTTAGTTCAAGCATTTATAAGTTAGTTAATTACTTAAGGAGATTATCAAGTATAATTTAGGGACAGGAAAAACATGAAATTATTTTCTAGTAAGGAAAGTTCAATCAAACAGATACCTATATACTACAAGTATGTAAAGTATTGTGTGGTTTATTAGATGGGGGGTCGCTAGAATCATACATACGGGAAACTTAGAATCACATACTTACTCATTTCATAATAATATAAGAGATGCTTTTGATTTATCAGATGGGGGGTCGTTGAACTCTAAGAAGTATATTTACAGTTAGGCAGTACAGAAGTAAGTATGTAAAGTATTGTTGGTTTGTTAGTTAGGGAGTTGATTGGCAAGAATTAAGTATGAAGCTCTGAGTCACACACTTGATGAGTTCACATATGGTTGAGTTTGTAAGACAGGGGGTCGTGGAAAGGTAAATTATTTTAAATAAGTACCAATTGTGCACAGACAGTAAGAGGTCAAAGTTCAGCAGATCAAGTCAGGAATGTATCTACTTGAGTCGAATACTTACACTTACCTACTGATTTCCATTTTACACCTACATCATCAAGCGGGGCAGTCTAAGTTATAGTAGGAGTAGTCATTGTTCATTGTATCCTATGGAAGAGTTGAAGAGAAATGACCAGTGCACATTTGCATTTGAAAAACTGAGAAGTGGAGGTAAATTCTAGACTAGGCCATTGATAAGTAGGCAACTTATAAAATTAAACAAACTCATCATAATTGAAATACAGACAAGGAATGTTAAGCAGCACACGTTAACACTAGGTAAAAGTATCACATACATAAGTAGGTATACTTATTTTGATCTTTTCAAGCAAATAGTATTGATAGTAGAATAAGCTCAATAGCAGTGACTCAAACACATGCTGTGCAATTGGAAATACCTAGGTTGAGTTCATCAAATGCAGTTGGTATTCAATGTTATCTGTAAGTCCTCTCATTCTGAGAGGAGGCCTGTGTCCAGCAGTGGGACGTGAACGGGCTGATGATGATGACAAAACACAAGTATAAAAATTGCAAATACAGGCATTGGCAGATTAGTAAATTCAGAAACAGAAAAGAAATTAAATTATTTTATGAATGACAAGGCATTTTTCTAAATTTAGTATGACAATAGGCTAGGTACTTCAAATGTCAATTTTATATGTGTAAACCAATGCAGATCAAATTGAATTGTTCATAAAGGTTTTAAAAATGAACATTGGATGCTGTTAGTATAGTATAGGAACACTAAGCCGATGACAGGATGGCAGAGTTTTGAGGTTTTACAAGAAGGGGGGTCGAGTCTGTGGCATTCATAGGGAGCATTAAATCCAATCCAGTAAGATTTACATTAGTTTCAATTGATATAAAATAAATTTTAAGTTTTACTATAAGTCAAAATTAGGGTAGATGCGAACGGGATGTTTTATAAAATAAATGACAGTAGGAAAGCTTTTATTAGTATGCAGTAAAGTTGAGGCATTAACATTAGTCTCATACTCATTGTTGAGTATGTTAATAGTTACTTTTATTTCATCACAACAAAAGTACAAAATAGGTGATGAGGTGAATAAACTTAACAGTTGACAAGCAGTGAAAAGAAATGCACAGTAGCAGGACATTCCATAGTTATTAGATGATGAGTAGTCACATCACTTTGATAGTTCTCATGCATGCAAAACCAAAAATCATTCTCAGCATTCCGGGCGCTGACATCTTATATTATGTGACAAGCCAATCTTGGATAAACCAGAAATATGTCACTCTTCAGGTAAACTTTAATTGTAGGCTTCTATAAATAGTATTTATCTGTAAATAAAAGGGTCAATTTAGAAAAGTATGCACATATGCAATACTGTAGGTTATGGAGTTAGTTGACGCTACACATAGATAGATATGAATCAGAAATTGGTTAGATCCAACAGATAAATCACTCATTTTGTACAAGGTTCAATAATAGGGGTTAATGAACTACTAGAATGACCTTAGTAATTAACTATTTTAGCAGAGTAAAGGTTAGAATATAAATTATGTTGACATAAGTTAACTACCTAGTATGTATTTGTATGTTTGACACTGATATGTCTTATAACGAAAAGCAAGTAACAAAAGGTATTTTGGAAAAGGTACCAGTGTAACTTACCTAACTTATCAGTAGAATGTTTTTGTCAAAAATCGTGTTAAAGTGGAGCCGTCATTGTGAACTGGGGTCGTGGTTATTTGGTCTTGATCACACACTTTATGCAAGTAACAGTGCATTGTACTCATAGAAAACAAGCATTCATTCCAATAGAGTCTCATAGCAGACATAGATAATAATTAATCGGAGATATTCGGTATCTGAAAACAGATTAATACATTAAATTATTAGTATTTTAGAGTTGTACAACCAAATACAATACGAAACAATAGATCGGAAACTTTACGCAGTTGTTATTACGCAATTAGGAAGAAGAGAATTTGTCACAATTTATAGGAAAAAAAAACAAATGAAAGAGGTGGTTAATTACCTGTTTATTGTCATGTTGTAAGATGTAGTTGGAATCAGTTGGGAATCTTTAAAGATAACTTGAACGTGTTTTGTCGAGTTCGGTTGTTGGAAACCACGTGGAACGTGGGTTATTTCTACTAGCGTTTCTTTTCATCAGAATCTCTATTTCATTGATCGGTTTTAGAAGATCGATATCGGGTTCAAATTAAAATAACATCGAGTCACAGACAAGACGAGTTTGTAGGTTAGGCTTGTTTTTTAATTTTCATGGTGACATGAGATGAAAGGTAAAGATACAATGACCATACAACCAAAGTCTAAAAAAAAAAAGTTCGTTTTTATGTTACAAAAAGTAAGATAATATCATACTAAATCACTGGAAAAATTACGCTGGAATTACCACAACAATTTATAAATTTAAAAGTTATTTTACTGCTTTAAAATTAATTAAAGTCGAAGATCATATAAAATGGATGATACGAGGGGGATAATGCTTAAATATTTAGGAAAATATGATAGTATTTTACTAAAATTACTGGAAATATATACGGAGAAGTTACTACAACAATTTGTAATTTTGAAAGTCACCTTATGGCTTAAAGTAGATTAGTGTTGAATATCAACCAAAATGGACGATTTTAGGGGGATGAATGAACAAAACCAAATAAATATAAATATAAATATAAATATCATGGGACAAATTGACACCAATTGACCTAGTCCCAAACTAGGCAAAGCCTGTACTATGGGTACTAGACAACGGATAAACATACTTATATAGATAAATACATACTTATATACATATTAAACATCCAAGACCCGAGAACAAACATTCGTATTCATCATACAAACATCTGCCCCGACCGGGATACGAACCCGGGACCTCAAGCTTCATAGTCAGGATCGCTAACCACTAGGCCATCCGGTCGTCAAATAATTAATTCATCAGAGCAAGGACTAGTTACGTTTATGAGTAGCATAAGTATTTCAGAAATTAGGTATGCGTGTGAAATAGGAATTTTATAGTCCGCACCATTTCACTTTCGTAATTTGAAATGCGATCGATTGATTGGAGAAAATAAGTGGGATTGGTAGATTTTCATCGTTTATTTAGTTAAACAAATCACAGAAACTGATTGCAAGAAAGTATTTAGAAAATTAAATTGCAACAGCGTAATATATAGATTTAGAGTAGAATAGTTCTAATAAATTATCGATTATTACTAACTCGGTTTCATAGATGGCGTTAGTAGTCTTTAATGATAAAGATAGTCGAATTCAACGTTTTGTTAAATATGGTCTGATAAGTGCAATATTGGTAATTAATACATTTCATAGTAATTAAAGCTTATCTAAGTGTATACGAGTGTTAAACATGAACAATTAATAAACTAATCTGGTGGAATTTGTTTAAAGTAGTTTCAGGATAGAATAATATAGATGGCGCTAGTTGTCTTATATGGCCGAGCAAATTCAGATGTTTCAAAGACAATATTAATTTGGGAAATTTAAAGTTTGGAAAATGGAAGATCGGAAAATATTACAACTTTATTTACATAATAAAAGCAATTTACAATGACATTAAATCTAAGCTTAAACTAAATAAACTACAACTTAAAACTAAATTAAATCTAAATAAGGCCCCCGTGGCATAGTGCCCAAAAGGCTGGCAGCGTTGCCTCGCTGAATAGCGATGCTGATTCTTTGAGAGAGAAAACTGCCAGCCCTTTGGTCACAAGTTGCATCAACTAAGCGCTTTTGTAACTCAGAAATAAGCTTGTAAGCGCTGGGACCCCATGGACCCAAAGTTTCAAACCCGACAGGAACAAAATTATAATTCGGACCGAGAGATTGATACTTAGAATTTTTTCTATTTTCAGCCGTTTCTGCCGCCGCACCAGCTTTTTGTGTGGTTCCCTGGAGATGTGAGGGTGCTACTGTATCGACACAGGTCGCATCCCAAACCAGAACCCTACCCATTCTCCAGGGAATCAGAGACATACCGTCCGGCCTTTTGCCATCGTCGCGGGCAATGCCGCTTGGCTCCAAAATGGCCGGCACGTTCGCAGAGGCAAGAGCCCGGCGGATTATGTCATTGAGCGCGGCATGACGGGAGAAACGGCCGGCGCTCTTTTGACAGGAAAGACCATGGTGTCCCGTTTCGTCCACATTGGTGCCACAGAGGCAACGGTGTGGTGAACACAGCGCAACACCCAGTCTTAGCCCGACTGCAATTCTCAGTGTTTCAGGCTCAAGAAAGGTTCCGGTGTTAACGGAAGGATAAGCATGAAGCCAGTCACCGGATTCCTTTCTTGCCACAGCCAAAAGCCTTGCGCGGTCTGGGCCTGAACTGGAACTGAGAATATTAGAATAAGTTAATTTGGATAGTGTGTCATCCCAGCTCCGTTGGAAATTTGGATAAGCGGGAGGATTTTCACCCGGACAAGCCATTAGCCAAGCATTCCTAGCATCGACCAAACCCGTCGTCTCGTAGTTTGAAGGACAATCCTTTAGGATTTTACCTACGAGGGTGGACGTGCTGTGGACAGATGATAGGAACGCTGGTAAAGCAACACTAGAAATTTTGCGGATACCTAGCCCACCATATCTGATAGGAAGGGAAGCCTGGGTCCAAGATTGCCCATTGAATTGTAAGTTAAGTATAGATTCCAAAGAAGTTTTCATAAGGGAATCAATTAAGGTCAGAGAATTTTGATGTTTCCAAAAGGGACAACAACGAAGCAAATAAGTAAATTTTGGCACAAAAAGGCAAAATTTTAGAATAGTGATAGCAGTGTGAGCACTGATTTCCAGCAGCCGGTCTGCAGAATTTTGAAATTTTGAAACAGTTTTTGCGATTAAATCTGGAATGGCATCGTCGAAGATTGGTGACCCTAGGAGGCTTAAGTTTTGCTTATCGACAATTTTGATATTTGGACAAAGTAAATTAAAATGTTGGAAAAGATCGGATCGGATCGCGTTGTTTATGAACAGTTCGCATTTATTAAAGTTTAGATCTAAACCAATGGCCTTAAATTTATTTATAATTTCTGAGAGATCTGAAAGTACCGTAACTGCATCACCTCCTAGGGAACCATCATCAAGATACCATACGTTAAATTTGGACTTTAAATTTTGAATGATGGGGTTAATGGCTAAACTGAAAATGGCTGGTCCGAGGGGATCACCCTGCTGACAGCCGACTTCAGAAGATAATTCGTTGCTTTTGTACATTAATTTAGAAGGTTCATGATAACAGTTAAGTAGGTAATTATAAATTTCCGGAATATTATTCCTAATTTCTGTGAGCAAGGTGTCCCTGTTTACCGAATTAAATGCATTTTTGACGTCAATTTTGAGTAAAACCTCACACTGATCGTTATTAAGGTAGGTGCGCAGGGCATGGACTGCCGCTTCGCACCCACCTTTAGTACCGAAACC
The DNA here is from genome assembly GCA_963691665.1 of Clepsis dumicolana. NCBI lineage: Eukaryota > Metazoa > Arthropoda > Insecta > Lepidoptera > Tortricidae > Clepsis > Clepsis dumicolana. The sequence continues at coordinate 7,742,738 of OY829520.1, read as the reverse complement.
TAATTGAATTGGTTCAAACTGAGGTTGCAATTTTGAAACTATGTGACGAACTGAAATTTTAGAAGTTAATCGCCGAAATGTAGAGCCGACCGCAATGGGTCTGACACCTCCGTCTTTTTTAGTGAGCGCAATTAGGTTGGCTCCATAAAGAACGGGAACTATTTCGGGATTAACATTGCCAGACAGCATGAGGTTTATTAATTTTGTTAAAGCGAGGATTAAATGTTTGCCTGCGTCGCCCACACAGTGAGAGGTAAGGTCTTTTAGGTGTTGGGGAGCAAGTCCGTCAAGACCTGCTGCAGAACCGGTTTTAAATGAATAGATTGCATTCACTGTGTCTTTCTCGTGAATGTTTAAACAAACATCGGGCGACGTAGGCGGGTCCAAAAAGTATGCGTTTGTAGGAGCTCGAGGGTGTTTAGTTTGTAAGGCCGAGAGTGTGTCGCTATTATCTGGAGATAGTACGTCACTGGAAAAAAGTAACCGCGCGGCCCCCTTCAGGTCTCCGTCGCTAACTTTAGATTCCACTTTGTTTTTAAAATAATTTTGATTGCTATTTTTGCCTGTACTAAAAACTGTAAGGCAAGGCGGTGAATAATTGGAACAATTGTTTTTTATTTTTTGGGTAAGAGAAATCTTAGACGATTTATCGTCTTTAACGTGAAGTGTATTAAATGGGAAAAGTAACAAATTCTGCCAGTCCGCATAGCTATTATTGTCCAAACATTTCGTTATAAGTTGAGCCAAATGAGTAGCGACGGAGATCCGGGCGCCACGGGGAATTCTTTTTACCACCTTAACATTGTTTTTTAAGTGGCTCAAATGCAGATGGAAGGGAATAGTGGGTGGATTAGTAGGAGTACGGTTTGTATTTGGGGAGACAGGATTTATGTACAAGGGGGGGGCATTCTGACTTAAACATTTGTGCAATTTGGATTTGTGAATATTCAAACCTCTACTACTACTGAATGTTCTACTGCATATTGGGCATACATGTGACGTACCATCTACGGGTTGCGTTGCATTCTGCATATGATCTAAGGGCATAAAAACACAACACAACGGAAAACTAAATAGAAAAATAGTCTGACAGCCGCGACAAAACTGCACTGACGGGGCTCCGCCAAGAGCGGCGCGTGCGGGAGTCGCGGGGACTCAGGCCGGCGTGGAAAGAGGTCGAGGTGGCCGGGATGCACATGAAACAAACATTATTATTAGTATTTAATTATTAAAATATTTGGGAGCTTTATTTGAAATCGTGTTGACGTTGACGTACCGTTTTTTTTTTTTTATATTTAGGTTCCATTTAATAAAATTTTTATAAGATTTACAGATAATTACCGTTAGAGCAGGGCATTTAAAGTTATCAGGTAGATTTAGTTCAAGAGTGTTTAGTAGGTGACACTCAAGACATTAGGGGAGGCCTACGTCTTTCGGTTGACATGATGATGATGATGATGATGATGATGATGACTCAAGCTATTTGGTGTTCTAGACACTAGCGGCCGAGCACAAATGTGTGAGGGTCATTGAACGTTACTTATCGGGAGTAATCAAATCGAAACATTTTACATGAGTTGCATTTAAAATAAAGTAAGAATTCGTAAATTACAGCTCTCATAAGTTTATTTTTAAATGAATGAAAAGTTCATCTACTTGGTAGCAGGTGGCGCTAGTATTGCAATATTTTAGCATCATTTCTTTGTTTAACCGTAAATGTAAGAAAACGAGTAGTATGTAGATGTTGTACACATGTCTATAGAACGTATACCTACACACACGTACACGTATGTACACGACTGCAAAAGGAAAAGGGGATGTATAGTAATCAGGGTCCAGTATGTATGTAAATCATGTGAGTTTGTAAATTACATGTTATGGGACAAGGTTTTCCGTCATGTTTGTTTGTTTATCAGTCTATAAAAAAAAGCTACGAACGGATTTTGTTGCGATTTTGACCACTGTTATAAGTAGATAGTTTTCCGAGGAGGTTTATTCCAGTTAAATTCACAGGTAGCGTAGAGACTCATGCGAGGCCGGAGCGGTTCGCCAATTTATCGTAAATTTTATATTTGATTGGGAAAAGTGCCCAACAGTGGGACATGGGTAGAGTAGGGAGGGCTGATGATGATGATGATGATGGGGAAAGTATTAATAAGAATTAATAACATTGCGCTTTAAGTACCGCAGGATGGTTGTGGATAACAAAAGCAATCTCAGAGAAATAAAACGGATCACTCACGTATGTAGGTAGAGTTTGGCTCGACATGTTTGTAAAAAAAAAAAGTGACCTCATCGTTAGTGATAGTGGCAGTCGAGTGGGTTTCAATCGGAAAGAAGTCTTCATAATGCCGTGTCGCGCGCGCACGGACCTACTTGGCAAGGCGTCGTTAGCATGTGCGCTGCGCACACTTACTTTACTGGCAGAAACTGTAAATGGGTTTTCTTGTTTTCTCGGTGAATTCACTAGGTCTACATTGGTCGATATATATCGATATAGGTCTGATAGATAAGAATATTTGTATACTTAATTTAGTAATTTAGTTTAAATAGTAGTAAGTATTATTTATTTTAGGCTTAGATCATGTAAAAATAGTTGCAAGTGTGGAAATTAAATAAATTAATTCTTTAATAATTTATAACAGTATGGAGGGAAGATTTTTAATATTAATACGTTAGTATACTAATTTTTATTAAGAGTTGTTATGCACGGTGTACAGCTGGTGTTCGTTGCATTAATAATCATTATAATTATTATTTAATTATATAAAATAAACAAAAGATGTTTGCCAAACTTGAGGAATTGATGATTTGTTAAGACAGCGCGCACAATTATTTTGGTCTAGGGTAGTGATGTGATGTATGAAGTTTTATTTACAAGAGGTTTTGAAAGGGGTTTTGTTAGGAACCTTTGTAAGATAATGCATTTTTATTATTTAAAGAGGGAAGGGTGTTAGTAAGTTATCAATTGCGTAGTTTTGGCGAACCATTTACCGATAATTGCCAAGAAACATCACACTTACAAATGAGCTGTTTGTTAGAAGGTGTTAGGTTAGGCCAGCAGGCAAAAATTCAACGTTAAAGTTGCATACAAACAGTTCATTACTCTACTTGGTATGCAAGCCAGTTCGACACACTACACATGCTCCAACATTTGGTCATTATTTGTGTTGGGAGACGGATTTCGGGTTAAGTGAGGCGTTGATGGTGGATTAACATTCTGATTAATTGCAGAAAAAAGATAAAAATGCTAAAAGGATTGTATGATTTTAATTTGGGATATGTAGAATTTCCTTTGTTGATTCTTAATTACTAATATAATAAGTACAGGCGGATGAGACTCGGAAGTGCTGTAGTGGCAGACATATGGTTATTAGAACCCACTTGGATTCACACCCCAAGTGCCCTTGTTGAATTCAGCTGATCTGGTTGGGGTGGAAGTTCATACATTGCACAATTCATTGTAAGCTCGAAAGCACTATCCTGGGCAGAGGTGATCGAGTATTGGTTTAAATACACACCACACAAAATACACTTCTTCGGCAAATATTAGTAAAATAAATAAGATTAAAATATATTCGCGTCATTTTTTTTGCTTTATTGGTACAATCTACACCGGTTGTTAATTTAGTGTATTAACCACCTTAGTATATTGTAGGGGTCGGATGTAACGGTCCAAGGCTTCATTTAAGCATATTTGGCCCTGGACACGAATATATTTCATACTTGGTACAAGTAATTAATTAAATAAACAAAATAGTTAAGAATACGGATTTGTATGGGGTAAAATTACTAGTAACACCATCTAGCGGAAGTATCCGGCAACAGGTTGTTAATTAAGTTTCGGTTTATCGAGCTAGCTTAAGTGGGGCTCTTACGCGGTTCAAGTTTATGATAATAGATGGCGCTAAATTAAGTCTGAGTTATTTATCATCAGTACAAAAGAAATACTCAAAATGCAAGGAAAACAATTATTGGATAATAATCTCTGCATTATAATCTTCAATACTAGCAAATTTCATACAACTCGATTCAGTATTTTAGGCCTACGCGGCATGGGAATAACATTATGAATAATACAAAGAGATTATGGAAAATGCAAGGAAAACGGGAGTTAATTATTAAAGACTAGTGTCTTACGCTCATTTTAACATATGTTTCGTCAAGTTCTGTTCAGTAGTTTAAGAGCAAAGAGCATCAAAACATGAAATGGAATACGAGCATGGCGATGTACTTAGCATGGCGTCATTTTATAGAAAGAAAATCTGTAATAAGGTCTAATTAATTAATAGGGAAAAGTCATGTAATATCATTTATCATAATATACTCTAATATAAATCCGAAATTATCATAAAGATCATCTACAATTATAAATCAGTTAAAAGTCGCTAAATAATACAAGTTTTGGAGCGGACGAAGTAAAGGTTAAAAAATAGCTAAATTACTAAAAATGCAAGCAATACATGAATGGAAACTTATGTCTTGGTCTATTAGCTATCTTTAAATTAAGATCTTAAGTAAAATAGGATAATTGGGAAGACGTAGGAACATACTTAGTATAAATAGCTGACATTAGAACCTTGTCGTATGAGTCGTATCATCATAAAGTAAGGAAACTGTATGCGAGGACTTGACGTTTTAATGTGACAAGGAACAATTAGTTGAACGGGACCGAATTGGGAGAAATGTTGCCAATATATCGATTGCAGGCAAATTAGCACATTTTACCCGACTGCGAAACGCGAAGGGGGGTGATGTGTTTATCAGATCATGTATGTATGTGTGTACGTATGATTGTTCCTTTGTGGAACATTAAGTTATTATAATAGATAGTGAAGTAAAATAGCTATTACATAAAAGGGGATTTCACATAAAAGCATAAAATTTATCAGTAGAAGAAAAGCAACACTAGGAATGATTTCTGTACTAGGAGAACTAAGATTAATAGAGCGATTTAATTTATAGGCTATGTACATAAAAGGTGGAAAAATATAATAATAGTATGAATTAGGATTAGAGTATTTTTCTAATTGGAAGGAAAGCTAAAGTATAGAGAAGGAAATTTATATTTAGAATGTTTATGTATGCTTGGAATATATTGGAATTTTAAAGTTCACGAAGAATTCAAGGTCAGGGAAATAATAGTATGTCGGCAAAAATTAGGGATGGTATCACTTCTGTGTCGATTGGGACGGTGATTTCGCCGAAGTCGCAGGACGCTTACGAAAGCTATAAAAAGGATGAGCGCATTGAGGGGGGAAGGAGAATATCATCGATTTTCATAGGGTTAACGTTACTTGTTGGCCGACGGAGAATATCATCGATTTTCATAGGGTTAACGTTACTTGTTGGCCGAAGGAGAATATCATCGATTTTCATAGGGTTAACGTTACTTGTTGGCCGACGGAGAATATCATCAATTTTCATAGCGTTAACGTTACTTGTTGGTCCGGGGAATTAAGTTTTATTTCGGGGAGATTTTTATTTAAATTCTTTTAATTATTGTAGTCATTCTTTTAGTATTTTAATTGGGGGTTTTATTCATAATATTTTAAAGTAAAATCAGGTCACAGCGGTTGTAAGTTACATCGAGTTTGCTGAGTGTTAACTAGAGTTTGGTCATTGGTTTTAATTTATTAATGAAATATTTAATGCTAGCTTTCATTCGGAAGGTTTTCGTGAAGGACTATTTGCAGCCCTGTGGCGGTAAATGTTCTTTGCTTCTGTGAGACTTTGGTCGCCGTTCCATAGCGGTTTGAATTAGAGTCTTACGCATTGTTATCGTATTTTGTTACTAATATTTTTCGTGTCTTTCCCCTTAACGTTATTTCTCGAAACCTACCGGTGTCAACGTCAGGAAATAATAGTTAAATCTTCACCGGATTGTGAGAGCGATCTGGAGGCTGTCTGGTTCACGCTGGGCAGTCTAAATACTCTCTTGCAGTGCTATTGGATTGGCGATATCAGACTTGACGGTTGATCTGGTTGTCGTGTTACGACACAAGAACGGGTACTGCCAAGACTTAGTATTTGCAATCCCCATATTTATATATTTATACAAACACTACGCTAGGTATTCTGCTGATCCGTGGGGTCTTCGTCCTAGAGGAGCTTGCTCCAAGACCTCACAACAATTAGGGACTGGTTAGGGAAGTTAGCACACAATCTCTTTTATAGGAGCATAGTAGAGTTTCATTGCACCCCGAAACTCTTTACACTACACTAAATGTAAATGTGGGAATGTACCCTAGTTTTGTCAATTATACACACAGTTTAGGGGCCTTCTTGGCATAGCTTTAAAGTACAAGTTAGGATGATAGGAAGGTAGGGAACTAGGCAGGGACTTTGTTGTTAGGGAATAGCTAGAATGGCGAAGCCTAGTGACGGACTAGTTAGCCCAATTTCGCGGACACACAATTAATACTTTTAAAAGTGAGATCTTGAACTCATATTGGTTTTCATCACAGAGCTAGGGAAAAGCTTAAAATCATACACACCAATAGTCATAAGTAAAATTGTCTAATTAAATGACTCACTAACTCTATTATATGATCATTAAGAGCTATGTTGATGCACACCTCTATACAGTAAAGTTACTTGCTAAAATATAAGCAGTGTCAAAAGAGTGAAGTTGCAAAGACAAAACTATCTTCCAATCGAATCTATCATTCATATACTAAATGAACATTGTGTTTTGTTCATGGATACGTCCCGAGCAAGTTTGACACCGTATGGGCAAATGAGCTTAACAGTGAACTAACATGGTCTTCATTTATCTTTCAATACAGACATAATTGAAAGAATTCTAAGGCAAAACATTACCTGAAAAGAAAATGTAGTTATGTCTGGGCAAACAAGCTTAAATGACTGATAAATAAATATATATAAAAGCAAACCAAAATAAACATAGATTCTTAGTGTTCATTGGTAGAAGTTGAAACATGAAAAGTACATACACATACAGTATACTTTATGAGCAGTTTTCTAAGTCAAAACTAGGACTTTTAACAATCCACAAATATATAATTGACATTCACACAATGAATGAATATGTGTTAGTTTTGAGGTCAAGGCCTATAGTATTTCTTGACACCAGCATGGGCAAGGAAGCTATACAAAATTAGCATGCTTTCATTTAACTTTCAATGTAAACAATAATTGAAAGGGATTAGGCATAAACATTACCTATCCATAATATGATAAAACAAAATCATAACCATAATAAACCAAGTTCTGGCTTAGCAAACAAAGCTTAATTGAGTAAAAGACAATGTACTTAGACATGTATGTGAATAACATAAAAGTAGATAATAGTATCTATAAAGCTGTACTTACTGCTAAAACATCAGCTGCACTAAGCCACGGTAGTTCTGTGTAATTATACTAAATAAAAGTATGTCTAAATTAGATCATAATGTACCCTACTACAAAGGGATTTCAAAGCAATAGAAATATGTTTGCATGTAAATTCATAGCTGATATAAGCGCTATCTAACTGAAAGTTATAACATTACCTACACTTCTAAATAAAATAGGCAAATAATGAATGCCAAACTAGGTATACATCTAAATATATTGTTATACCTAATACTCAGTTTATATATTAATTGAGTGATTGAAATTTACAATCTTGGAAAACTAAATATATATGGTTACTCATGTTGCTATGATATGTACTCTATACTCTATATGAATCTATGAAATATTGATCTTTGGCAGACATAAATATGCTGTAATCAGGTACTATAAATATCTATGGGAAAAGAAAATTAGCCAATACAATGGTTGATACATTTGCGGGGTTCCTCTCTATCTCTAGTAGTAAAAATACTGACATTACTGCTATACTGACTAAAGACTTTTGATAAATAAATAATTCAATACTCCCTGGGGGCGGTGGAGAGATGTCCAGTCCGGAGTCGAGTCTCACAGTTATGGTATCAACCAAAGACGATAGTCTTGGGCGGAAGGATGGGGCCCTAATCTTAGCCGCAAAGCATAATGCTTATTTGAAAAGCATTATTGCTACCCCAGTTACTTTGTTTTACTACAGTTAGTAGAATTACTTTGTAAGACCATTCCTTTTAAGATAACTTAACTTTAGTTAATTTGCTAGCCAGTTTCAATACTTCATGGACATACTTACTATTCTTTATATGGGACAGGTTAATTAATTGTTTTATTCCTAATAAGTATGTATTATTCCCTAACCACTTAGGAGTGTTTTCTTAGTTAAGTAGGGATCCATTCTTACTTTGACTTAAAGTACTTAGGGTTTACTACAGCGTTCACAATGTAGGTTCCTCAATCACTAGACGAATCACAAGGCCATAATAATAATAATTGTTAGAAATTTTCTAGGTAGGCTGATTAGTGTAAGCTAGAGTACTTCAGAATAGTTTCGCGGTTACCAAGGATTTATGTTTCCTTAGTATGATTAGGCTAGGTACTCTTTACAGTAGGTCTACCCATGACCAGGATCAGTTCTAGGTTAAATTTAATAATATAGACTCCAGCTAGAGGGAGCTAGATTATTTACAATCTGGTGGTGCCTAGATTAGGATAGGAGTTCAGGTACAATGTGGTGCCTTACCAGGATGATGTTAGGTACAACACCTCGTAGTTTGGACTTGATTTCGTATAAAGTCCGCTTTTCCTTTGCAAAACTTTTTGTAGTCCGCAGCTCTAAATGAAACATTCGGTATGATACCTAGAGATACGAATTATTTTGTTTCGATTTCGCCGATGATTTCTCGTCCGATTGTCAATCTACAGGAACTCGTTTTCATTAATACCTAATAAGTAACTAACTAATTTCTGTATTTTTTTAATACGAAAGCAACATCCAATCCAACTTAGGTATATAATATAACCTACTCAGAAAAGTTGATTTTTAATGAAGCTTATGACTTAAAAAACATGTCGATGAAACCGCGTCCTATAATCAGTCAATTCGTTTAGGAGTTATGATTACGATGCCACAGATAGACACGCAGATACACACGTCAAACTAATAACACCCCTCTTTTTGGGCATATCCCCAGGCCATATTGCCACATTTCAAAAAGTATAAATAAACCAGATCGTGTTTAGTGTTACGTTTCCAAGAGGTTTTCTAATTATTCTACTCGTCGCAGTTCTAAAACGTTTCTTTTCATTTGTAATTCTGTCGTCCCGAAAGTAAACACAGATGTTAACTTATTTATTCCCGACACGTACAATATACATAGCTTCGAAACTTCTCCATTAACTAAATCTCTTTTGAAATGTGCGCCTAAATCGTTTTAATTTGTCATCACATTCAATTCGGCATCTCCGTTATGTGTGCTTATTATGTAGATTTTAGTGCCTTTTGCACGCACGGGCACAAAATTACGCATAGTTACGTTTCATTATAACGCTGTACGATAATTAATATGCGGCGTTCTAGCTCACTTTGGCGCCATTAACAGAGTTAAATGTTTGAATTTGGCGGGAATATGGAAGCGTAATCTATTTATCTCTCTCTATACATACCTGTATTTAAATTTTCATTTCGCCGTTACCCACATATATAACACCTAAGATGTATCACACTAGCGATTTGCGAGCGAGTGCTTCATACTAATATCGCTCGCGGCGAACACGTTGCGTGATCGCCTCAATACAAAACTCGCTAGCAAATCGCCAGTGTGATAAGGCTGTTAGATCACAACATTCTTGAATCTACCTTTATTGACGGTATGTTACTGACTATATTTACTATTCAGTTAACCAACTAGAGATTTTTCCAACTGTTTATATGTTGTTTTCTACCTTCTTCCGCAGTAAAAAGCTAGACCGATGTTAGAAGGCGATCGTTTGAAAAACAATTTCCGCTAGCGGTACGTCCTAGTGTACGGAGCAAGATAGATCGGGGTATAAATCTCCTATGTGTCTAATTGACGGGTGGGAAATCCCGCGCACCGCGTCGTCCGGCAGACTTACTGATTTACTCACTCTATCTGGAAAGACTTTACTTCACTTACGGACTTTTCGATGGGATAGGGTGGGCAAAGTTAGACGCGTTCCATGATTTCCAATCGACACCCATTGCACTCGCCCAGTTAAGGTAATAGATTAGACGAAATAGATGTGATTGGCAAATCGAAATTATAATATGGCGTAGCCTGCAAATTGAACGGCCAATTAGCGTTTTCCATAGTCGGTCGCGGCCGCATCATAGCTCACATGCGGCGGATTGTTACCGATTACAAAACTCATCTGTAATTCGTGTGTTCCCGGAGCTATCCATTACTCTTGCGCTTTAATGAGCGGGCCTGCTATTTAATCATCGTAAAAGGCCCATAAATCCTAATTACACGGCTTATTATTTCGAGACGGCCTCAAGATGTGACGCGGGCGCCGGCAGGACAATACGGTTCTTGTAAAATATTGGTTCGCGAGCACTCTCTCTGCCGGGTTCGGTAAATGGAGCGTTTGTTTCGGCCGACTGGTGTTGTTCTAGGGACATGAACTCGAAATAATAAGATTTTAAACATTATTTAGCCAGGCCTATTGTGGAGCTACTGTTACTTAGTTATGATGTCAACCTTTAATGGTGTAAGTATCTACCTAACATTTTCAAAGCGATAATAACTTTGAAGGCTTTCTACATTGACGCTTGTGACGTGGCGTCCTAATACGTTTTAGACTGAAGTCGTATGTAAGAAATGTCGGTTTGAAAAAGTGCGGCATAAATCCTTGTTTATTATTTGCTTAAAAAACTGTAGGTTAAAATGCAGTCTCGAAGATGTAACACACGTCATGACCAGACTTTGAAAATAGAACACAGAGAGCCAATTACTAAGTTCACAAATTTAAGAATTTTCGATTTGAAATGTGTGTTAGTGGCAGAAATCCTCGTTTATTTGCTAAAAAATCAGTACAAACGCGGTCACGTAAGAGGGTGTAACAGTTACACGTCATCAGCGACTAACGAAGTGGGGCGTCGCGGACGCGGCGGCGATAATTCCGTCCCGCGGGAGGCCTTTGTGCAATCAGTGCGGTTTCTTCGGACCGCGGCTTTTTTCCGATAGTTCCTGATATATTTTACTGAAGGAGCTATTGGTATAGACGTTTTATTGAAAAAGAAATTGTAAGACCACGACAGCAAAAAAGAGGAGTAAGACTAGCCATAAGTAGGTACACTCTGTTAAAATCTAAACCAATGAACATCCCAACAGGGTAAAATTTTATATAAAGCTTGTTAAATTTTGTAATAAATAAATGAATACTATACTACCTTGCCACTCGTGTCAGTTTTTAAGTAGGTAAGTAATTTCAATTATTAAGCATAAAGACCTAGTAGCGTAAGTACCGTCGGTGCCCTAACATAAGTATCCACTTTTACGAATAGTTGGTATGGAAAAGTGGATACTTATGTTAGGGAACCGACCCTACCTAACATACTTAGGCCGACTTGAGTTAGACACTATTTCGGTGTTACATTACGTTAAACGTTACAAATACGTCAAGTTAATGCCAACTTATTGTCAAACCCAGGTCAGCGCAAGACGACCTTACGGTACGGTCTAGGAAATTAATTCCTGACCCACCATGCAACCTTTTCACAGTAAACGTCATAGTGACATCGCATAGCTTGACAAGGAAAATCGTTATGAGGTTTACTATGAAAATGTTCTATGGTGGGTCAGGATTTAATTTCCACGACTGTACCTTTGCAAAGTAGGTACTGTGAAGAGGCCGCTCATTGTTTGATGATTGTGTTCGTTGATTTTAAAATACGAATGCAAAGTGTCTAAAAAGACAAAAAAAACATGAGCGACACTCCGTCACCGGGCTTTCATACGAAACGTCGTGTATCCGTTTTTATTGAAGAAAAGAATAAAAATAATTTAAAACACAAGTTTAGTGTCTTCCCTCTTCTTACGCCTCTCGCAGCTTGAGCCACTAGGGCTACACTCACCCGACGGCTGTGCTTAAATAGGCACCAGCTCACAGTACCTATAATAATACTTAATTATAATTCCAGCATACGTAATTGTGATCATTAATGACCACCAGTTATGTCTAAAATCTTGTCGGTTTCGTACACTTACGTCTAATGATTTGTATAACATGCACACACAATATGTCGTCGGCGCCACCAACATCACTCAATTACCTGAAACAAGCGACAACCAAACTCGACGCGCTATATCTTAACACTAAGTTAATGATCTCATGCAGGTCAAGCGCCAGTCTTTCCCATTTTGTACGGTATAATGGCTCCTTTCGGAGCCACCGGTAACAAGGACGAAAGCAGCAGAGATTAACGTGCCGTAATAAGGAGTTTATTAGCCAGCCTACTTCAGATGTAGTTCATTTAAAGTTAATTTAGAAGCGTGATGAAATAATGGAATGGAAATTGTTTGGTATGGTTAATCGCACTATCTAGTTTTACTAAAGTCAGTCCATTTTATGAAATAAAACTTTAAAATTAGCAGTCCAAATTTCAAGTGGTAAAGAAACTCCAATGTATCAAACCATGACATTATGAAAAGAAATTGTCAAGATGGGCTCATATTAATAAAAGATTTCTGCATCGGATACGATAGCAAAAACACTTGATATTCCGTTACTAGAGAAATACCTATTACTTACTCGTACTGCTTAAATTACGAAATAAATCACGTGGCCATCGCCGGATATGAAAAGGAAATGAAGCTCATCGCAACGTTTATTTTTAAATCCGACTGGAGCGGCACAGAATAACTAACAGTAGGTACCTACTGCGTGCAGCGGGATGTCCTTGCTGCAGTTGCTGCACCTCTTTATATCAAGGAAATGAATACTAGTATAATACATACTGTGACATAGTAGCTGCCCCAAGTCTGAAACTTCGGGCAAGCCCCACAATACAACACTTATGTGCAATGCACAGTAAATGAAACGTGAAATTTAATAAGATTTTCCAACATTTATTGAAACATTATGGTACAAAAAGTATAACACAAAACGAAACGATCACAACTTAAAAGGAATAGGTATACGATAAAGATTGATAGGGTTGTCGGTTTTTAAATTTTGATGAAATTACTGTGGGCTTTTGGAATTTGGAAAACTCAGTTATGCATGTGCTGCATGAAATCACCGTACCGAGAGTAAATAATAGTAATATATATAGTTAAATAAGTAATATGCGCATAAACTTACTAACTACAGAATAGAAAGGTACGTAAGCACAATAACTAGATTTCACTTGGCACTAGCTTACCAGAAAAAAACGGGAGATCATTTAACTTAAAAAATAATAATAAACAATACAAAAATTTAGTAACTACACCGCCGAATAGAAAGTACGTTGAAGACGCTGAGGTATGCTGAAGTACGTCAGTAGTAGCTGCTAAAAATTACGGAGAACAAACTAATTTAATGGTTTCACGTATCCAGGGTAGTGGGAGTGGATCCCCTGTCACAGGATCCATTAATCGAACCGCTCGACCAAGTAAGGCACACAAATAGGTCTTTGCCTGCCCGCAGTCGTGAGCTGCGTGCAGTACGGTGGCTTAGGGCCCTATACCGTTGGGTGAAAGCTGAAAAAAAACTAACCTTGTATCTGTTCTTGGAGCATAGAACACCAAACGAAAATTCTAAGGACACAGCACAGACGAAAATACATACCCGAAACTAATAAATAGTATCCGGCTTCTTGAAAACAGGAAAAATACGAGCCTCTAGATCGCGGCGAGTGGTGAAAAGCCGATTAAATTTACGAGAAAACGGAGCACACTTTCACTACGCTCCAGGTACGCTTTGGGACCACAACTGAGAAAGGATCACACAGTAAAAATAAGTTTAAAGTAATACTCTTGCACCTTCTAACGGACACTCAACCACTGAATGAACAGCTGATTTTCCAATGACAGCTTTCTACTTCAATTGCTGAACACAAATTCAAAATTTTCAATTATACTTATTCCCGAAAGAAAGACACGAAAAGAGCCAGTATGAAATTACAAACAAAAAAGGTTAAACATCGAAAATTTATAAAAAAGGCATACCATGCAGCGGAATTATTATGCTGCAATACATACAGTTTCCCGGAGGGGTAGGCAGAGACCGCGGACTTCCACTTGCTACGATCCTGACATACAACCTTTGCTGCCCTTATGCCCGTTTTCACCAACGACACTTAAGTCATCACCTAGTCAGGGGACCCCTATCCTAAGTGGCCCCTTATATCTCTCCCTAACCTAATTTCGTTTTCACCATCTTAGGTAACGCCTTAATAGGGGTTACTTAACTAAGTGACGGTTTGTTTAGCTATAGTGATTTCTAAAACCGGTTTTGTATCTATAATTTTTTTTAAGAGAAATAACTTCAAAAATCGTCTGTAAAAAATTAAACCAACATTATAAAAACATAGAAGCTATACAGATATATAATTAATACTAATTTGACGTCTTATTTCTCATTTTTAAATGTTGACTAGGCTGTATGGCATTATCTTTGCCATCCAGAAAAATCAGAACAGTTTATAACTATCAATTTTTTTCGAACTTTCGGTGCGATGATTGTAGTTTATTAGCGAGCATTCATTGACTGAAACTGGAATGATTAGTTATCTGATAATTTATTCATGAACTGTACATATTTTCAAAGTATTGTGTTATTCGATTTCTTTGAAACCCGTATAATACAGAACAGACCAGAACCCGCGAGCGCGCATGTTAATTAATCGCTTCTCATGTGGTTCCTACATGCAGAAATGCCGTTGGGTTTATAAAAAAACAGAATAGGATTATTATTTTAAGTGTAAACGGATAGCGAAATCAATAATAAATTGACACAGTGCGCGGCGTTATGATTGAACTCGGCTTCTGGTTTGTTTTGTATTCTGAGGGTCAAGAATAGACTGATGATGGATAATTAGTATTAGGCATTCGTCCAACTGCGATGAGGCCTTCCTTTATACAGAACTATTCTTCTTCTGTTTTGGGTTATTCTTATATTCCAAATACCTCTAATGTTAAATTTTTTCAAGTATGAAGAGCACGTTTTCTTTCGACATTCTACGAGTAGGTATATCTTATGAAAAATCTTTAGTACCTATCATACTTTGATAAATCATCTGATCTTCAGTCTGATCTAAATAACTTTGATGTGAATATTAAATCTATTTATTCAACAGCTTCCAAACTCTACAAAATCATTTAAATAGCCTTCCATTTTATATAAATATTATCAATCAAGTTAATTATTGCATAACAAATGCACGATAACCTATAAAAATTAAAACGCATCTGCGACTGCGCGAACTGTCACTTAGCTCTAGGGGGTCAATATTCGACCCCCTAAACTTACGGGACCCCCTAAGCAGTTAGGTGTTACTTAAGCGTTGGTGAAACGGAAATTGATCTTAGATGTCCCCTAAAAGAGCCAAGAGATCCCTTAAACTTTAGGAGTCGTTGGTGAAAATGGGCATTAATCTCATAACATTCTTATAACTAGTATTATGTTTGTTTTTATGTTGTTTCAAACTTAACGGATTATTTCATACCCCATAGCTTGTTGAATTTATCATCATGTCAGCTGAAAGACGTCCACTGGCGGGACATATAGGCCTCCCCCAAGGCTCTCCACTGAGACCGGTCTTGTGCTTTCCACATCCACCGCGGTCCGGCGATCATTACCAGGTCGTCACTCCATCTTATTCTCCATCTTGTTGGAGGCCTACCGACAGCTCGTCTCCCGGTTATTTTAGATTAAATCCTATTTAGGGAGATCCGTATAGGCAGTTACCATTTTCCCGAGATCTTAAGAAGGGATCTCGGTTTGTAATGGTAAACAGCGACTGAATTGTCCCGAAATCAGTGAATGTAGTTATTAAATTTAAATTTAAGGGTAAATGTTAGGTTAGGTATACGAAAGATTTCACGAGAAGTTCATCACAGGTCAACCTTTTGACGGAACCAGCGGTGACTTTTCGAGTCGACCGGTGAACTCTGTTAAAGCACGTTTTATACAAATTGCTACAACGCACCTTTGCAGTGCTGCGATACTGCTGCGTCGTGGTTAACTCAAAAAAATTACAATATACCTACCTGAAAATGCAAGTATAATATTTATCATAGACAGGACAAAGTTGTACCTACACAAAATATAAATTGCTTCTTATTGGCAAGGTTATGTTTTCTGTTCTACTTCAAACATTCAATGCTAATTAAATTCAGAAAATTAATTACCAACCCCTTAAAGGAGTATATTGTTTATCCCCGCGAAAACGTGGGTAGTAAGCGAAACTTCTAAAGAATTTTCCCTATGAGCTTTAAGTGGGTGCTGGCGGGGGGTCGTTCAACCACTTTAATAAATATTTAAAGTATCCCTAATTAGAAGAGCTTGCAAAATATAAATGCATGTAGTTCGAGCATGCCCGAGGTTATGCAAAGAATTAGTGCGTATAGCGATCTTATGCAACATGCTTTTGTGAAACTTAGAGCAAACAAATTAACTTTTCTGCAACGTAAATATAACTTTATTTTTATTTACTTTTGCGTTTATGAAATAAACACTAAAACATTTTGTTTTTGAGGTACCTACTGTGAACAAAGTTTAGTCGAAGTTTATAATTATACATCACCACAATGTGATGAAGAGTGACAACACATACATAACACATAATGCTCGTACCTACTCAGATCGCCACTATTATTTCACTAAGGCGAATCGGAAGCGCCGTTGCAAATTGCATTCCATCATTTGTCTGTTATTAAGACCGTTATACAAAGGAGCGGACAATGCAGCGATAACGAAATGAGAGGGGATCCTGCAGCTTTGTGCAATCATCGCGATTCATTCGAAGGCAGCCGCCACCCTTGCGGGCTGGGTAATTGTAACGAAAGCACGAGACTGCAGTCGCTACCCACGACAACGTGATCGCAATCGTGAAGCGACGACTGATATGATTGCAGGAATGCTCCGTGCGAATTTAGAGCTGACGCGAAAGCCATAAAAGCACGAGAATATCAAGGAGTTCTTAAGTAACTTCTTAACTTCCGATAGCTCTCAGCGAGGAAAATAACGTAAATATAAATACCCATTCATGATGGAATACTATAAAATTGACTTCGTAATAACGCCTGCCGCTAATGCACTCCGCTTCCGATAAACGGCCACCGTCCAATAAGCTAAGTAAGTATTCTGTTTAAGCATCAACCGAGTCCGCTTAAAGTGCACTGCCTACCCACAAAGTGTAGGAACAGAGTGACAGTTGAATAATTAATCTAACCTGCAATAGTGAAGAAATGAAGTGAAGTAGTTAAAAACATCATTAAGCACATTGTCGGAGGCGTTTAAGTCGGCTGAAGCGAAAGTTTTCACGTTAGGAATACTTGAAAAGTCCATTACACGCTCGACGGCGCTGACGTCGACCTTACGACGACGTTGTTTGTAATTACGCAGACATGGGCCCGAGATTTCATTTAAACTTTGTTACAGCGCTCAGAACTGACAGATCTTTTTGAAATTGTCGAGTAAATGAATGCAGGGAAGACTGTGGAACGGGAACTAAATGGGAGCGGTGATGTTGTAAGTCACAATTATATTTTAGATGGCACGTTAAACGTACATATCGTAGTGGAAGCTATAACAGGCGATTTTCTTAGAATCTTAACGCTCTATATTCTGCAGAGGGTGTAAAAATTGATCCAAATTTATACCTATGACTGCGACAAAATCTAACCTTACGCTTGAAACTGCACCAGACATCTAAGTAATTTAAAGCCACAAAGAGAGTCTCAAAGCTGTAATTTGATGAAAATAAAATAAAAATACCTAAGTAAGATCCATTCGTAATTCGAATTGCAAATAAGTACCTACGGGCACACAACATCGACACTGTCACCCGCAATGCAGATGTGTTTACATAAAGTACACAATAAAAGTGCATTTGCCTGTTCCACAACAAATGTTACCATAATGCGGTGGCGGCATAAGCGAATTCCCATGCCTACACTATAGTTGTGTAGAGAATTAATAAGTTAGCAGTTCATGCATATTAAGACCGGAGCGACGACAACCGCGGCTTTCCATATTCATATCCACATAGACAGTTTCAGAGGTTCGTGTAGCCAACCGACTTACATACACCGAGCTAAGAATTAGTCCGCTGGAGTATTAACCACGTTATGTGCCACATAAGCCGCAGGCATGCTCTACGGACGACGCCCTCTAATACAAATGATAGAATAGATTATAAGACCATGGCGAATATTATCGCTCAGCGGAATAGAGCAAAAAGTCAAAGCAGAATCGTCACGTAGAAAACACAATAACACTTTTAACCTGAAACTGCCGTGAGACTCAATCTGAAATAAACGGGATAAAATAAATCAAGTTTACCAACATGTTTCAGACTTGTACTCCTTCCTCTGGCAGCAGCGAGCAACGTCAGTAATGCGTTTTGCTGCTTCCGAATTGTGCGCTCCCAGAGGAAGGACTACGTATTAGTAAACTGGACTTATATATGTGAGTGATCCGTTTTCTTTCACAACAATACTGCTTTCTTAAAAATCCTTAATTGTATAATTACGCTGTTCTACTTTTTTAATTATGACATGTGGGTTGTCGTTGTCTTTGTCACTAAATTATTGGATTAATTTCATTTTAGTAAGTAACTTCATTATGTGCGAATATTAACTTGCAACTTGTACGTCATAAGTTCCTTAGCAGTTAACTATTTGGCGGTGCGCTAAATATCTCGTAACGTGACATCACGTGACCTGACTATGTGTAACTTCTCCAAACTGTCATAACCGCGAAGGAAATTCTTTTGTAATGGGTTCGCTACCGTAACATACTTTCAGAAGACACGCTATACCTCGGGAACTAATATTTGAACGACACGATACCGCTTAGATGCGAGTGAGAGACATTTTTGACTAGAAACGGAAATAGTTTGCTTTTTATCGGAAATGCTTCGTATCTAGAACACATTTCTTTTCCATTTTTTCAATATCGGAACAGATTTTTAGGAATTTGGAGGACGGAATCTCTAAGATGCATTAGATATTCTTAAAGCGATGCCTGAAGAAATCAAATTCGCTTTCATAGCTCTTGTCAAAGCTCCACAGATTCGGTATCTTAGACTAATAACTATTTCACGGGACGTAAGTTTTTTTCTTGTACAAATACCTAAGTTAGGTAAAAATTCAGAATCGCATAAGTCACATTTTAGTCTACTTTCGTCGATATCGGTAATAAATTTCAGCATAATTAAACCACGTGAACATACAATGACAATGCAAAGAAAAATCCGTTAAGCAGCTAACTTTAAACCACGTGATTTTTTTATATTGTACGCTCAGGTAAACTCAAACTGCTAAAAAATCGGTCCCAATTAAATTTTATACGGAATAAGTGGTGCTGTTGCGGCGGCCGATAAAAATCTGGCCATAATTGCTAAGCCTAGACAGCCTGCGCTCCAAGCTGAAGCCCTTTGCGAATTTATGTGCAGCATGTTTTAGAGCGTATTTCACATGGCGTGGCATTCCAATAAACGCCATAAAACGGCTGAATGATATAATTACCCAGAGAAAGTGAAAAATTATACTACGCTGCCAATAGCACAAAATCCAGAGCTACGCCAATTCACCACATACTTTTAAACGTTTTCACCTCTAAAATGCTTGTTAAATTAAGTTCTTTTTCAAGGTTCCAAATTAATTTAAAAATTTCAGTGGCTTGCGTCATTAGAATGATGGATGGGCTCTGCCCTAATTACGACAGATGACGTCACTCAACCAAATTTGAGCGAGAAATTGAAACGGCACTGTCGTCCTACAATTGAGTAATCAATCTGCCGACTGTTTCTAATTCAAAACCGACGAATATATTTAGTTAGCGATCGAATGCTCGTTCGGTACAAAAGGGCTGGCAAGTTGACTTAGTGCGCGGCAATGTAAGTAAAATGGTGCCGTTAAGGGAGTTAGGTGTAAAGTGAATAAGTGCCCCAGTTGGCGAGGTCCGGCCACCCCGACCAAGTAATCGTTTTTCCTTGAAAACGGGTTCAAATTGTGGACGTTGATTTAAAAGCAAACCGATAGCAAATTATACCTATAAGTTAGTAAAGCTGCTACGCGATAAATTAAAAAAGTTTAACTTAAATATGAAAAGATGCTGAATAAAAAGTGGTATTTTTGGAATGATTTACTTTTGTATCAAACACGCAACACCATTAACTATAGAGTCGTTTTTGTTTTACCATTAGAGCAACCAGCGGAGATAGGTATATGAGGTAAATATTGCACATTCAAACTTAATAGGTACGTAGCAATAAGGGCGACACACACACAGGCGATTTTTTTTTCAGTGATTTCACGGCTGCTTGCTCGCCTCGTACTCGCTCCGGCGTTAAATCGCCGAAAAAAACGTCTGTGTGAAAAGGCCCTAAATGTGACAAGCAGGGTGTCGATTATTGGAATTATAACGTGTCAATCGGGACTTTTAGCTTATTAAGAACATAATTATAGAGTAGGTACGTAACATATAACACTAAGTCCACTAACATCGAACACGACACGCGTCTTTAGTTTCTATTCTTCGTCAGTTGACAGTATTTTTATTATCTGTCCCTTTCGTACATGACTAGTCAGAAAGGTACTACACAGTACTGTCAGTTCACCGCAATCAAGTTGTGACGGGTTGTTATGCCTTTATTGTTAGATTACTACGTGATTGTTTGTTTCTACATTACTCTACACGTTTGTGAGCATTTAGAACAGGATTTGGGTTCTTGAAATACTTTGGCTGTCAATGGTGCTTCTTATGTCAAAGAAAGAGATGTCAATACGAAATCACCCGAACTCGAATCCCATTTTAAGTGCTCACGTACTGTATGTATATATGTATAGTGTCATCGCTCGTGACATTTTTCACGGCGAATTTCAGCCCTTTCATTGGCTGTCATCGCTGCCTATTGCTGCCTGAAGGCTTCTTATTATTTCTCAAGAAGGCATCGTAATGTACATTGTACAACTTCGTGAGTAGAAATGTAGAAAACTGCATATTTGTTTTAATATGAAATACGCGTAAAGTAGGTAGAGTCAGATACATTTTGACAAATTTCATTCATTCATTCGTTGACTTGTTTTTTTCAAGTAGCAACACGCTCAATTTAATTTAGAAATTTTAGGATACGGATAAAACCCGGCTAAATTTAGTCAGCTTGACATTCTGGAATAGCACTTGTTAAATCCGCCGTCTAAATTTTAACTAAAAATTAGAAAATTTAGTTTTAGGCTATTGTAATATACATTGGACGCAATTCTACGTGCACATCGCCTAAATAGCCTAAAACTAAATTTTCTAATTTTTAGTTAAAAAACAATTTCCGAAACTTCTGCTCAGACCGGTCAAATGGGTTAGATTCATCTCGCAACCTCTTCAAATAATTTTTATCACCCTCACCCTAGTCTTCGGCCACCAGAGCAGTTATCACGTATTCGTCATCCATTTCTAATGGATAATATATTAAGGAATCGATCCAGCACAACTTGGCTTTAAGCAATTGTGTTTTAAACGGGACTATTTTATTCGCCGCTAAAATTAGGCAGTTTAGCTTGACTTTCGCTTAAAAAGGACATGCAAAGAATTTAAGCATTTAAGCAGCTAAACCTAAATTGAATAGACCGCCTAAAATGAGAAACGTCAGATTCAAATTAGCGTTGTCATTTGATTATGACAGCCGCTCATAGAATAGCAAAGGGACTTAGCGACGCCTAAATAAAATTAGGAATTTTAGCGGCCGCTGTAGAATCGGGTCCAATGTCATACTAGCCTAAAATGAGTCAATAAAATTAAAATAACGAATTATGTGAGAATATAAACCAATATAAATGTCATTCGTAATCAAGTACTAATATAGGTAGTTCAATCATTAAAATATTCTTCAATCGAGTAATAACATTTTCTTATCAAAAGTTGTTTAAGTTGTTTATTAAATTTATTATCATTTTCTTCATTTTTCAATTGGTTACTCATTTTATTATAAATTCTAATTGCCATTGAATTGAGGCTCGATTTGTGCAGTTTTAATTTCGATCCAGGAAGTGAGGCTAAATTATTCCCAAATCTTGTCCCAAAGCGGCGTGTTTGGTATTTTTGCTTTGTATAAAACTGTGGGTATTTCCTAACAAATTTGCAAATTTCAAATATATATATATAGATGTTAGTGTTAAAAATTCCAGTTTTATAAAGTGTGGTTGGCAGGTTTTCGGACTTTTGATGTTGGCGAGTATCCGTACACATCTTTTTTGCAAAACAAATTTGTCTTGAACGTCAGTGCTGTTTCCCCAAAGAATAATACCATATTTGAGACGCGAGTAGGCATAAGCGTAGTAAGCGGCTAGTGCAGATTTCAAATTTGTAGTCTTTTTAATTCTCGTAAAGCGTAAGCGAAACTTGATAATGTGGTTTTCAAGCTTTTTGATGTGCGCTTTCCAACTGACATTAGAATCAATATGAAAACCGAGTAATGTAAAGGTATCTACGCATTCTACTTTTGTGCCGTTGTACGAAAAGTTTATATTTAGAGGTGTTTTTTGGTATGGTCTGAACTGCAGTAATTTTGTTTTTGAAAATTTTATTTCTAAATTAAGGCAATTCATCCAATTTACAAGCTTATTAAAAATCTAGTGCATACGCGCCTTCTCGAATATAGATATTCATTGTAATTGCTAGCTTTAAGTACAAGGTTCGTGATATAGCTTATGCTTATTCAATTAAGCCGATGACGGTGATTGATCCCACCCACACTTTGATCCTTGCCAACATTAATTACGCTTTGAGACCAATAAGGGCACAAACAAGCATGCTTTGCAGATTGTGGTCGGTGCACAAACAATTAACCAAGTCGTATTACACGAAGCCCCTGACAATGGCGCCTGGAAGGGAAGTCCTAGACCAGTTTTTTTATACCATGTCTGATGCGGATCGCCTGATGTTAAGCCATTATGAGTTCTAAAACAACGGAAGTTCAGCCAGTTCTTATTTTCTTTTAGATCCAATGTATCGAGTAGGTAAGTATATTCTTAATTCATTACATTAATTTGATACTATTTGATGAAAAGTCTTTGACCAGTGTGTGTGGTCAGTGATGACTTACGGATCTGAGATGTGGGCGCTAACGATGGACCTCATAAGGAAGCTCAAAGTCACTCAGAGGGCGATGGAGAGGGCTATGCTCAGGGTTTCTCTGCGGGACAGAATCAGAAATGATGATATCCGCAGTAGAACTAAAGTTACCGACATAGCCCGAAGAATTGCGAAACTTAAGTGGCAGTGGGCATGGCACATTGCTCGCAGAACTGACGGCCGATGGGGTCAGAAGGTTCTCAAATGGCGTCCGCGGACCGGGAGACGAGCTGTCGGTAGGCCTCCAACAAGATGGAGCGACGACCTAGTAATGATCGCGGGACCGCGGTGGATGCGGAAAGCACAAGACCGGTCAGAGTGGAGAGCCTTGGCGGAGGCCTATGTTCAGCAGTGGACGTCTTTCGGCTGACATGATGATGATAATGATTAATTTGATACTACGCTGTTAGTTAATGTGAAATACCTACCAAGGAAGCTCTGAATACCAGGAATCATTATGAAATTACCCGTTATATTTCGGTGGAGCGTTTTACTGAACCTAGCTCTACCTCTGCGGTCACGTCGTAACAGTAATGATCCCATAAAGCCACGTCCATCGAAGCCGCGCGTTAGCGAAAACAGTATTCCAAGTCAATACTGAGACGGATTAATTGCCCCGAGCGAGTGAAACCGCGGAGCAAACTTTCTTAATTAACTCGGTATTGTGATGCACGTAAAGCCCGCTGTCCACCGAGTCGCCAAGTCTATGAATCAAGTCGCATTGCTTTGCTTTGCTGTACATTACTGCTTATCTCGCCGGCAGTTGATGCAGTTCCATAGTAAATATTTGGAAGGGCAGTACTTGCGCGTCGATTTATGTAGTCTAGTGGACGCCAGAATTAATAACCCGATGTTTGTCGCATCAACAAGAATTAAAACGTTGTTAGAAAACTGAGATAACAGGTCAGTTAGTGCCAAAAAAATAGTTAGAATTGTTAATGAACTATTTTTATAATTATCATTCATTCGGGTATCATAATTAGGTAGTAAGTATTGGGTTCAAAAAATATCTATACACAGACCTTATTGTCAGTTACAAAAGGTCTGTGTTTAGATATATATGAACCGTTGACTGTACAGATATTATAGAATTCGACTGTACACGGTGAATTTTCTTTCGCTAAACTGATGCCATAATATTATGCCGTTACTTTTATCGAATCAATAATCTTCTAGGTAGATTCTGTTTTCGTAAAGTAAAATCTAATAATCATTTAGGATAATTGAAAAAAATTAACAATTGTAATAGAAGTGAGCCAATAGTGAACATCATTAAACTTTCTCCAAATCCTCGTAGGCCATAGAGAGCTACTTAGATAAGCCTCAGAAAACTGACGGTCTAATAGCCTTCCCCTCGGCAGCTGGCCATTATGGCTAACGATTGTCTCTCATCGCCTCGATTATAGTTTCGTTCCACCGGACTTCCATCAAGCATTCCTGGCGATCGTTTTAAAATCGAAACCGTTTTTTGCCCCCCGTTGACAATGCTTTTAATCTCGCCATTAATGATAAGTGTCTGCACCCCACTCCTTATTAAGAGGCCGTCAGTGAGTAGCTTTATTTTAAAAGTGGACAAAAACACTCGGGGCTCATGCAAGTCAATCGACATATTACTTATACCTTGACAAACTACGCTCTGCAATTAAAGAAATACCTTGACTCTTTTAGACTTATAAATAAGGTTCAAGGTTACCAAATGTGTCGTATTTTGTACTGCAACAGTTAACATTGCATTGTTAGCCTCCCTAGCAAAGTGACAACCTTGTCCGTTCACTTATCTCAGATTTATTTTCATTTTTAAATGCTGAGCAGCCACTGATAGCGCGATGTTGCTGGGCGATGTTGAAGTAGTGATGGACGTATCGACAAATATGTCAGAAAACACTGGTATGAATAATATTATTATTAGGACTGTTGCCGTATACCTACGTGGTTCAGTTTGTCCTGTCTTTTAAAGCAAGTGCCTAGTGAGTTAACAAATTGATCTTGTGAAATAAGTACGTAGTAGTACTATAGGTACTTAAAAGGTTCTTATAATGTGTTAGTGGTGTGTTATCTAAGTAAGCACCTTTACAAAGGCTCACAGCTATGATGTTAACTTAAAGGTACAGAAAGTACTTATAAATAATCGTGTTAGGCAGTTGTGCTACTGGCTAATAATGATTAACAGTTAGAGTTGGCGCTAAGCAGCCCATTCCAGGGTATCGTATAGTTACCCGCGAGGCTAGGCAGACGCACTAGCCCGCAAAAACACTCCATTAAAACGATAACTTTTTCAACCCGGGATTTAGTGGAGGCTTTTTTCAACCGTCCCTCCGTTCACCCATAAACGAAGGCTGTCAGCCGTCCGCATTGAAATCGGTCTCCTTTAATTTTGAAGCCAATAAATTTCGTAATCCGCCACGGAATTTATATCGGCCATTTAATGTCAATAAAGAGTGGAGACTGGAGACGCCAGCGCGCGCTTTTTGCGTCCCGCCAAATGTCACCGCGCTCATTTTACATACAAAGGTGACGTGTCAATGATCATACTTAAAAGTCTTTTGAAAGCCGTGCGGTACGTAGCGGCCTTTAGTTGCGGTATGCGGGTATACCTACTTAGCGGAGACGCTTTGACAGTTGTTAAGCCGCAATTTAAATAATCATTAGTACAGTCTGTATCTTGGGCGCTGGAGCCACATTAGTCAATAACCTAGACAGGACATACCCGCTAGCTGGACGGAACTCTACCAAACTTATCTTTAGACAGGGAACAGACCGAATACAACCATATCGTAATATTTTAACATGTTCCTTATTCATTACCTTGCAACTTAGACCGACAGGGTGATGTCAAATAAGTGAGCATTACACTCATACCTAAATATGTAAGTACATGGGACTATGGTATCGATAAAAGTCAAAAACAAGCTCTGCTTTTTTTGAAAACGACAAAGAATAACCTATGTACCAACGTGCCTTAGTGTCATGTTTACCTGGTACACTTTCTCCAACAAGGTTACCTGTTTCGCTATCACAATCTATTGCCCGCAAATGTTATCTTTAGGTAGGTAGTTAACCTACTTCCACCCTTTACCCGTCCAGCAAGGTGTCAACTTCACAATAACTATTCAGTGCTCGTTATCGCTCGCTAGCGCGGCGCGTTTCCATACAATTAGAAGCCATCGTCAGCCCATTAGGTCGATCGGCGCTCATCGGCCCTCGTATGTCTCCAATTCTGCTACAGTGCCTAGTAACGTAATCGGTTCGAATGCCGCAGTGTGCAACGCGAACGCGACATGCATATACCTAGGGTTGTTGCATGGCTGTTGCGTCAAATAAGATGGTCAATATTGATAGTGGGTTTGTCAAGCACTATTGGTTTGAAAACATAATAGAAAATAATTTATCTACACACATATCATAAGTCCTCTATAATGCGTTCAGAAACCGTAGAAAATTACCAGCATTTCAGCATGACGTGGCCTTCTCGCCGACAGCGCCATTCGATGTCGTAATGACTTTTCGATATCGAATTCGATGTTTCGAATTTGAAAACCAACGTAATTTACAATCATAGTGAAATAAAACGGATCACTCACGTATATAAGTAGAGTTCAATCCGACATTTATAAATAATAATGTGATATATTTTTTTACAATAAAAAAAGCAGTTTACGAAACGTCAGGTCGGTATGTTTGTCTATGATTAAAAAAAACAGTCAAATTCGTGACAGGTATGGGTATGATATATGCCTTCGGCTTCTGAACCCATCTTAGAGTACTTATAATATGTGTGTCTACACATGTAGTTATCTTAGTAATGTATGCAACTCCACATAATTAGGAATGAAAACACTCGTGTGATCCTATTATGAAACTCAGCTTCGCCTCGTTTCATAAAAACACACTCGTGTTTTAAGGACCCTCATTATGTAGCAATTGCATAAACTACTATAACTTACCTACCTTACCTTTTACCCACCTTTAGGTTTTAACTGCATCTCGGGTTTTGTATAAAGAAAATTCTCAGAAAGGAACTAGAGTAAGTATCTACCTCGTACCTACTCGTAAGGATTCGTTGCTGCCCGCGTTCACTGCTTCTATGTTTCTTTTTAATGTCTGCTTTTTCTGATAAGGTAAGTATCTATTTTTTACAACGACGGTAGCAAACAACCCTACTCCCGCTTGTTTACGCGCAGGATGTTCCCTGTAACTCAATTTGCGTAGCATTGTGACGCGCACTCGTTAGCTCCTCGGGGAACAATCACTAATCATGCGTGACTATAAAAGTTTTACATCCCTTAGAGTAGTATGATAGCAATTATAACTTTCTTATTAATCTTAATCCCTAAAGAATGCCCTAGCAAAGTTTTTTTTACATATTCATTCCAGATCAATATATTAGAGTCAGGAGGACAGTGAGTAAAATTGCAAAAAATTGATCGTGCCGTATTTAGTCGTATACCTACCTATTTTGTATCCATGTTATCATGTAATGACTGATGACGGGGCGTTAGCCCACCGATGAACTCCCGTCTTTTATCCGGGCTTGGGACCGACAGCAGATACTGGCCGAGTCATCTGTGTAGAGTTATAATATGTCACCATACCATGTACGATACGTAAGTACACCGAAGTCGAGGATATCCTTGTCTTTCCTTTGAGAATCCTCATCTCGGCTGATAAGTTTATTTACCTGTGATTAAATTTCATAGTACCTAGTGTAATGTTAAAAGTTTCTCGTATAAATAGGTAAGATACCTATCTAAGTATACCTAGCTTAGCAATCGGCTAAAACAAAACAGTAAAATGTTCAGAGAACGAGAATAATCACTTTTTTCGTATTGCAGCTCCAAATGGTATTTCCATTGAGCAAATGGCAGTCGTGCCGCTTTGTTGCCTGGCATTACCTCCGGATTGAAAGGGCTGAATTCGATATCGTACGGAGCAGTCGTCGCTGAATAGAATACCTGTGCGATACAAAGAACTTAGCGATATTGACGTTGCCATATCTGTGTTGGCAGGCAGCGCTAGCGGATGATGAATCTGCGGAAAAGTGCTTACTTAAGTACCCAGTTTTAGTTTAGGTAGGTACTTAAGATTTAGTAAGTCTCTTCAGTAACGTTTTACGGTAGCTTGGTGAACCCGGGAAACTGATCTATTCTGAAGCATTAATACAGCGTATCGTAAATCCTCTACCTTCCCGCACATCCACACGTCGCCGCCGTCCGCCCGGCCGTTATTTGAATTAGGCGCGAAAGCCACGGCTGCTGCCGCGGACCGCTGTCAAAGACGGGTACGCACCCCGCGCCCCCGCACCGCGGCCGCGCCCGCGTCAGTTAGCTCGCCGCCATCTTGAGACCGAGCTCGCTCAGCGCGCGTTATTATTTTCCTTATAATTCTTACTAATTTATCTAGGTAATCTTAATCGCTAAACACTGTCTTGTTAGTCTATCAGTTTTGTGTGGTGTAATACCTGAGTAAACTTCATTTCAATTAACTTTCGTTTCATTCCTCATTCATTCACAATAAATGGCGTCCCAACTGCAGGCCCGAAAGCCTACGTTTCATTAGAAGACTACAGTGACTAAAAGTGTGTGTTAAGTGGAACTTAAGTGTACCCATAGTGATTTAGATTAAGTAGTAACAATGCCGCGTAAAAGACAATCTTTGGACGGTCAGTCGCCGTCGCCGCCACCGCCGCCACCGCCGAACACCGTCGTGATGTCGCAAGAGAACTTTACGTCTCTTTTATCTACTATACAACAGGCACAAGTAGATATGTGCGAGCGCGTGTTCGAGCGCCTCGGCCAGCTGCCGCTGAACGCGCAGAGCCCCCCCGCCCAGCGGCCGCTCACGCCGCTGAGTCCTTCAGCGGGCGAGGCTCCCGCGCCGACCGGCACCTTCGCGACGTGCACCACCAGGTTTACGGGACAGGGCGACATTGAAGCCTTCATCGATGCCGTGGTTTCTTACAAAGGAGCGGCGAACGTCCCCAATGAAAGGGCGGTTAAGGGCATGTCCATGCTGTTAGTTGACGAGGCCGCGACTTGGTGGCAAAGTGTCCGCGCAGAGATCGCCTCATGGGAAGAGGCGTTGACGTACCTGCGCGACGCTTACGGAGATCGCCGCTCAGAGTCGCACATTTATAGAGAACTATTCAGCACAGAACAGCGCGAGGACGAAAACACGGATTTGTTTGTCGCACGAAGCCGCAGCCTCCTTACTAAACTGCCCCCTAAAGACTTGTCTGTAAAAGTACAACTCGACATGATTTTTAGTCTGATGCACACGAAAATAACTAAACACATACGTAGAGATGATTTTCATACGTTTAAAGAGTTGCTCAAGAAAGCTCACGACGTTGAGGACAAAATTCGCGATGCAAGGAGCCGCCACATCGCCGTGGAGGTACAGAATAAGCCCGCGGTGAACTACGCGCAACCTACAACGACGCGCAGCGCCGGGAACGCGCGAGCGCGCGCCTTCACAAGTACATGTGCACCGCGTGCGCTACACGCGCACGCCGGGGCTTCGCCGCCGCAGCCCGAGCGCCCCGCAGGCCGCCGCGCAGCCGCCAGCACGCCGCGCGCCCACGCCGCCGCCGCCGCCGCCGCCTGCAGCCACGCCGCCGACCAGCGAGTATCACGATGGCGCGCCCAACCGGCAGCGCCCTTACTGCGTGTACTGTAAACGCTATGGGCATCTACGTGACCAGTGCCGTAAGTTGGCAGAACGGGGTGAGTCCACAAACATTAATAATAATAACAGTCCGGGGCCAGCGTCGTGTTATAAGTGCGGTGATAGAAACGTAACTCGCGAAAACTGCTCTAAGTGTAACGAGAGCCAGTGTTTTTATAGTTTAGACATGTCGAAACAGTTTAACATAAACGTAAATGATGGTAATTTTAATCGAAACACTACCTATGCCCAGAGGTGCACCCCAGGGACAAAACGTCAATCGGTTGCCTAACAAGTCGCATGTCTATCATACAATGACAATGCCCAGTGGTGCATCCTCGGGACAAAATAATAATTGTTATTGCAATAGTTCGTATACTAGTACCGATTGTAGTACAGAATCCACACGACAAAATAGTCTGCGTCACAGAAATTTTTCAAACAGTCGTGTCGAAAATTTTAATTATTGTCGTAAAAGTTCGAACACTAATCATGACGATAGTACAGAATCCACACGACACCATGGTTCGTGTCATAAAAATGTTTTAAATGGTGGTGTCGTAAATGTTGATTATTATTCTAAGAATTATAATAGTCCCGATCGTAGTCTAGAATCCACGGAACAATTTAATCCTTATTGTCGTATAAGTTCCGATAGTACAGAATCCACACGACACCATAGTTCGTGTCATAAAAATGTTTTAAATGGTGGTGTCGTAAATGTTGATTATTATCCTAAGAATTATAATAGTCCCGATCTTAGTCTAGAATCCACGGAACAATTTAATCGTTATTGTCGTATAAGTTCCGATAGTACAGAATCCACGGAACAATTTAATCGTTGTTGTCGTATAAGTTCCGATAGTACAGAATCCACGGGACAATGTAATCACTGTTATCATATAAGTTCTGATAGTGTAGAATCCAGGCTACAAAATGATTTATGTCACAAAGATATTTTAAATTGTCATGTCGAAAATGTTTGTGCCGCGCGTGCTGCCGGTCCGAGCTCGAGTCAGTTGCAAAATTTTTGATATTGAAATTTCGGGTTCGCGGGGTACTGCGCTTATTGATACCGGTGCAAAACAATGTATTGCGGGTCACACTTTACATATGCTCCTCCTCCGTAAGGGTCACTCTTTCGAACCAGCGCGACGGCTAATAAAGCTCGCTGACGGACACCCGCGTGAGATTGACGTGCTTTTTACCACTGTCGATGTGCACTTAGAAGGTAAAGTGATAACGACCAAATTTTTGGTTCTACCGGAAGCACGCGGTAATGAAACTTTACTCGGAATCGAATTCTTAGTAGCCGCTCAAGTATCTATCCATTTTTCCCGCGGGTCATGGCATTTCGTCGACGGTACTGATCGCCATGAACGCCAGCTGCGATATGAGCAGGAGAAGCGTGGCGTTTCTTGCGCCACCGCTGATGTCCTTAGGAGCGATGAAGGTTTCCTGCTAAACCCACGTGATCGGGACGTGCTCGCGCAAACCCTAGTAGACAATGCAGACGTCTTTCAGCCAGGGGGAGCGCCAACACCATTCGCTGAGCACTGCATCGATACCGGTGACCATCATCCCGTCTCCGTGCCGCCTTATCGAATGACTCCCACCAAGAAAAAGCTTATGCGCCAAGAGATCGATAAGATGCTTAAAGATGATGTGATCGAGGAATGCGAGTCCGCTTGGTGCTCGCCGGCACTCTTGGTACCGAAACCGAATGGAAGCGTGAGGTTTTGCGTAGACTACAGACGCGTTAACGCCATAACCAAGTCGGATCACTACCCCATGCCTCTTATTGATGAGTTGCTTCAATCCACGAAGAGGAACTGTTATATGAGTACTTTAGATCTCAGATCAGGTTATTGGCAAGTGAGTGTTCGAGAGCAAGATCGAGACAAAACGGCATTTATTAGTCCGTTTGGGACGTACCGTTTCAAGCGAATGCCGTTTGGCTTGAAGAACGTGCCGGCGACGTTTCAGCGCCTGATAGACCGTTTGCGCTCTTGCTCATCCTTGTCTAACGTAACTTTACTTGCGTACCTGGATGACCTACTTATTATCTCCGAAGGTTTCGAACAACATCTGCAAGACCTGCAAGCTGTATTCAGTCGCCTCCGAGAGTACAACCTTTGCGTCAACCGGGATAAATGTGTCTTCGCTAGGGAGAGTGTGAAGTACCTAGGACACATCGTGACTCAACAAGGCGTCTCACCGGATCCAGCTAAGTTACAAGCAGTGTTGGAAATGAAAGAGCCCAATCATCTGAAGCATCTTCGCACCTTTCTTCAAACCTGTTCCTGGTTTAGGAAGTTTATACCCGGGTTCTCACAAGTGGCAGAACCCCTCACCAGACTGACCAGGAAAGACCAGACTTGGATTTGGGGTGGAGCTCAGATATCAGCGTTCAACGAGTTGAAGAAGCTGTTGACCACCGCGCCAATCTTAGTCCAAGCTGATTTTTCCCGACCCTTCGTTCTACAAACCGACGCGAGTAACTACGCCCTTGGGGCAGTTCTGCAGGGGGAGGGTACAGAAGAGCGGCCTATCGAATATGCTAGCCGTTTATTGAACTCTGCCGAAAGAAATTATTCCACTACGGAGCGAGAGGCACTTGCCGTAGTGTGGGCTGTCGAGCGATTCAGATGCTACTTAGATGGACATCCAGTAGTAGTCGGTAGCGACCACCAACCGCTCCGCTGGCTGTTGACACTAAAGTCCCCTACAGGCCGTCTGGTTAGGTGGGCATTAAAGCTCCAGTCATTTGACATCAAATTTCAGTACACCCCCGGAAAAGCTAACGTAGTAGCTGACACCCTGAGTAGACCAGTCTGCTCCGAGAATTCTCGTGAGAACTGCGGGATCTGCTCAGTGATTGTGGACCTACCTTCGAAGGATCCTTCAGAGCTACGACAAGAACAACTAGCGGACCCCGAGGTGGAGAAGATCATTAAAGAAGTTGAAGGTACTGATGAAGTGGCAGCTCGACGATGGACAGAGCGTGGTTATCTGATGGACCAGGGAGTACTCTACCGATATAATCCGGATTCTGATAGTGAGGCTCCCCAGCTCGTCGTTCCCATCAGTCTCAGGGCAGAAATCCTGAAGGAATGTCACAACTCGCCGATAGCCGGACATCCTGGCATCGATCGTACCTAGCTGAAGATAGCGCAACTTTATTATTTTACCGGGATGAGGAGAGTCATCGCCGATTACGTCAAGGCCTGTGTGGACTGTCAACGTTATAAAGCTTCAAACGAGAAACCTCCAGGTCTACTTCAGACACCAGTGTTAAACCAACGCAATGAAGTACTGGCCATTGACTTGTTCGGTCCCTTGCCCCAAGGTGAGAACGGTGAGCGCTGGATACTCCTGGTAGAGGATACCGCCACACGATGGGTCGAACTATACGCCCTCCAGGAAGCAAGTGCTGAAGCCTGCGCTAAAACACTCATCGAGGAATATTTCCTGAGATATGGCCTGCCACGCAGAGTAGTATCAGATAACGGCGTACAGTTCATCGGTGCTGTCATGCAGCAGTGCATGTTTATCCTGGGAATAAAACAAAGCCTCATACCACTTTATCATGCCGCAGCAAATCCCGCTGAACGTAAAAACAGGGATTTGAAGGCCCAGCTGGGACAGCTGGTCGGCAACGAGCACACGACTTGGCCGACGAAGCTTCCGGTCATTCGTTTCGCCATGAATAGCGCCGTGTGCC
Organism: Clepsis dumicolana; assembly: GCA_963691665.1. NCBI lineage: Eukaryota > Metazoa > Arthropoda > Insecta > Lepidoptera > Tortricidae > Clepsis > Clepsis dumicolana. The sequence goes on along the minus strand of OY829520.1, from coordinate 7,709,197 downwards.
GAACCACCGGTGCTACTCCCGCTTATCTCATGTTCGCCAGGAACATGAGGTCTCCCACCGAAGTGCGACACGACCTCAGATCTATCCTAGATAAGGAGAATTTTCTTCCACAAATTACTCCATACCTTCACTCATTTATAGGTTCATTGGCAGCTGTTCGAGAACGCGTAGAATCACAGCAAGATAAGTCCAAAGAGACTGCTGACAAATCGCGCCGACCAAGCCCCGTGTTTGATCATGAATAAGTACTATGATTAGGTACACAAGTGTCGTAAAAAAGTTTCTTACTTAAAGTTACTTCCTCAACACTCTTTGATTGGCTTTACCTATGATTTTTTTTCATATGACAAAAATAAAACCTGTCTTTGTGACACCTAAAAACCCTGACATTTTGACGCAACTATTAACTGGAATGGAGTAAAATTTAGTAAAATCTACCGCTAATTCCATTACATTTTTCGACCTGTGGCATCAAAATTAGTACAATGTATCTGCTGGGAGACATTAAATGTGAGAAATGCTACAAGCCGGTCGGCCGGCGCCTTGGCTTGTTCGAAGCTAAGGATGACTATGAATGCTACGCAGAGAGATACGTCAAGTGCTTTTGGGGCCTGTGCGACCGCCGCCACACCAGCCAGGAGAGCATTCTTTCAAAAGCCGATGGGAAGGGTTTGTAGATATTAAACTACTACAGTACCACAACAGTGTATTAGACCGCGGATCCGGGTGGCAACTGATATAAGGTGGCGTGGCCATCACAAGTCGCGGGTGAGATTGGTACCGTTTGAGCCAGAAGACTTGTCGTTGCCACCAGTGACCTAATCAAACTTGCCGACTCTTATTCAAAACCAACGACACCATGCCATAAAATTTGTAGTTAGTTAAAAAAATGCGCTATTTTTCCGATAACGATTAGGTGCGGCGTCATAATTTCGCGGAGCCAATTTTTGGGACCTAATTAATACCTAGATATAAGCACCTACACTTCACCTTTTTTTTATACGACGAGGAAGGCAAACGAGCAAATGGGTCACCTGATGGTAAGTGATCACCACCTCTAATTTATTTCTTAACCTTTCCATGGAAACTATACAAAATGTACTAAAAAACAATTACTTTGCTCACCCGCGACCAGTAATGACAAATAGTTATATCTGTGCGGCAAATGTATGTTTCCACGCAACACCTAACGCCTGATTCAATAAATTATACAAAATGTATTAAGAAATATTAAATCTAGTTTCTTTAATTCCAGTAATAACAGTCCAGCCAAAACGCCAGGAACTGCGATACAAGAAACCAGTAGCCGAAAATTGTATGTAACCAAATTATAAGTGATAACCAAAAATGTATTTCAAGACTTTATTTCATGTATCATTAAAGTGATAATCAGTCAAGCTATTCTGTTTTTCATTCAACACCTGGCGCACATTCATGTTGATCCTTGACTCCTTGATGTAATCTCGAAAGTTAATCCAAGCCAAGTCCTCATAATTCCTGTTCATAGAAGACACTAATTGTCTTTTGTCTGATATGTAATTTAAGGTAGCATCATCATCATGACTTATTTTACCGAGGTCTTCTTTGTCATCCCAGGGAGATGATATTGATGGTAGTATTTTAGGAACAGCATGGTAACAGAGTCGAGCTTCTTTGGACATGATCATGATATCCCCACTGTTGACTAAAATGGCTGATGGTTCTCTTGACTTATCTTGACCACCAATGAGGAAGATTGCTGACTGGCCAAAACTGAAAATGAGAATAAAAGATTACTTCTTCGCATACATCTTTATGTAAGGATCTTTAGCTAAAGCCATGTTATTATTGATATTGTTGCATGCAATAATTTCTAAGAATTTAGAGCATAATATACTTAGCGGCAAAAATGTGGCCCTCATTAATGTATGTAGGTACAGGTAATTTTCAATTTTATTTGTACACTGGGCCAACTTTTGGGACACTGTATGTATGCTTATAAGGAATTTAGTTTGCTTCTCATAGTCAGAAGGTGCATGTAACAAAACATTGTTTTTTGTTTCACAAACCTAAATGAGAACAATGGGGCTTCTAGATTGACTTCAGAATGGTCCGTATGAGCAGACAGGGTGGAATCCAAGTGGTAATAGTTGACAATGGCTGCCTCTGCTCTGAAGCTGTTGTAACCTAGGAACTTTGCCACCACGTCAGACAGTTCTGCTAAGTCCTCTGGAAATGGTGTCTTGTTTCCATCAGTATACACCTGTAAATTATAAAGGGTGTGATGAATTCAACAATTGATGTTTAGTTGTCATATTACACTCAATAGGTACAAAAAGCAATTTCTATCTAGGTATCTTCTTATTTGCTATGAGTGAAAAAAACAGCTAAGTTACCCTTATACAAAGTCAAAAACATAGCTTATCCACTCACTTGCTTTGAATTTTGAGTTGAACTCTATTTATAACAAAATATGAGCGTTGACAGGCAACTCTAGTTGCCAAAAGCAATTGAGTGGTTATAATCTACATTTGTTAATGCTTTATTTTGACACAAGATGGAGCAGATACATTGAATGAGCAATGTGCTTTATTTAGCCTACTAACAAAATTATCTCAGATATGATACAAATCAATGAGAACAAAAAAGATACAAGCAGTGTTGTTATTAAATCCAAGCACACAAGAAATATTAACATTTTACTTTAGTATCCCAGTTGTGGTGGTATCCCAAAGTAGTCCATCTTAATTTTTTCTGTAGTTGCCTGTTACATTGACCATTTTCAAAACACTCCACCCACCAATCTGACAACAACATTTCTATATCAATATTCAACTTATTTGGCTTCCTGGGATATGTCTCCAGACATTTTCTAATCCAATACTTTTGTCCTAGGGCTGTGAATGGGTTCTTTATTAAGAACAATCCAGGGTGCTCGTGAAAAGAATATAATTCCCATTCATTATTTTTTCTTAAGCCTAACAAGGCAACTCTGTTATCTTCAGTTACGTGTGTAAGGGTGACTTTAAAACCCTGAAAAATAATGATAAGCAATAATATTTGCTTAACATGTTACTATCAATAGTTAAACCAGGCTCAACAACGGCATAAGTAAATTAATAAAATTTAATAAATTAATAAAATTTAATAAATTAATAAAAAATAATTTAATCAAAAATAATTTACCTTATCAGCAAGGCTAATGGTATCAGCTACAGATACCACATCTTTATGGGACGGCTTCGGTTTATTAGACTTATAGTATTTAAATATTCTCTTGAAATTATCTACACTTCCCATTACTATATTACACACGTTTTAAACGATTTTTTAACAATTTTTATGTATTTTTTACAAATGTTTAAACAGGCAGATGACAGACAGAGTTGGTTCACAGATTAGAGAGACTATGTACAAGTATGAGTTGGTTGACGTTGACAGACAGGTTGTGAGTTGCCTTTGCAAAAGTTTGTAAATTCAACAAATTACTTGATATCATTACCGTCTGCTCTGATTATGCATCTTACAATTCTACAATCTTAAAGATCGTTCGTAACTAAAAATGGTATTACAAAACCACACTCTACTGTTTTTAATTAGAGTCGTTTTTTTTATCGCTTGAATTTTTACTTTCAATCCTGTCGTTAAAATGAAAACTATTTACGTCTTGTGGGTGACATTTATTCAAAAGCGCATAAAAAGTAGTACAAACTTTAGTTTTAACCGGTAGAGGTCCCTTTAAGGGATAACTTCACCTTTGTATATTTGCTTTTCTCCTGGGTCGTGTTTTATAAAGCTACAAGTTACAATTTACAAGCGGAAGTCTCATTTTATTACCTTTTGTTAGAAAGAGACTTCCGCTTGTAAATTGTAACTTTATAAAATATGGCCCTGGTACTTCATGTTTCATGTGCAATAATAAAGAGATGTACAAACATGCATACATTATTACTCAAATTACCCATTATTTCGAGGGGTCCTCCAAAATAACATGTGGCAACATCCATTAAGCTGTCTTCTTCTTCTTCTTAACGGGGAAACCAAAGAGTAATATAATATACGGGGAATAGAGCGTCCTCTCAGCGGAAAAAATTTCACTCTCAACCAGCCTCTACAGCAATGCCATCTTTTATCTGTGATAGTCGACAGAACATGGGGACGACTACGAAATTCGAAAATCGAAGTTCGTATCGTATCGTCCCGCTCACTCTCGTATTAAATCATATTAGCGTGAGCGGGACGGCACGACACGAAGTTCGAATTTTGCACTTCATAGTTAAGGGCCAGATTTCATAACACACACACGCGCGCAAGCTCGGACACACGCGCGCGGGTGCACACACGCGCGAGGGTGCACACACACATACACGCGCGCGCACACACTTGCACGCGCGCGTACACACACTAAAGATGTGTACACACTCTTATTAGATTAGACATGAAAAATTCAAACTCAGAATTCAAAATCGTTTATTTCGTAAATTATACATTTAAAGCGTCCAAAATCGCAATAAATAACAATAGCACAAATCACAAGCATCTCAAAAAGTGAAACAACACAGAAAGATTGTAACTAAAGCGTCCGAATTTTCGCCGCAACTTCCAATACACACGAACTGACACTGATAAAACGGAGGAACTGAAAATCGACTCTTCGTATTTACTAGTGGACAATTAACGAAATAACAGTTAAACACTGCGCATTTTCTAAAAAACAGAAAGCCGCTGGGCGCTGCATCAGCTGCATGCTGTATGGCGTTTACTCTTGAGTCCGAAAATTTTTAAGGGATGTAGTAGGCGTACCAAAAACCGTTTTTTTTCTTCTTTGTATGATGGTAAACTTTGCAATTTTTTTAACAAAAGTACAACCAATAATTTGTAACTGAAAATTACAAGCCTGCGGTTCGATATTTTTTCATAAAATTTTGCAATATCCGATGAAAAAAAAATAAACCGTATTTTTTTTAAACCGACAGCAACGATTAACGCACTAACTACTAAAAATTAGCCTTACACAGGTAAGAGATGGCGCAGCTAAAAACTTCAACTGTCAAATACAGGTAACTTTCCTCGCCCCTGTTCCCCATATATGGCTATTAAGCTGTCAATGGACTGGACTTTTTCAGAATGTCTAGCACGCGCATCGTTTTGTCGCTTTTCGCTCAGTGCCTCCCTTTCTTAGTGATTGAATCAGTGAAGGACTGGCCTTATTCAATGACGTGCAAAATTTGAACTTCGTGTCTTGCCGTCCCGCAAGTATTCCACAGGGACTACTCCGAAACTTTGGTCTCAGGGGAGCGACAAGCAACAAAACTACACCCGTGTTAGCCCCCCAGAAAATTAAGAACATGCAAGGAGAAATTTGGCGGGAAACCGATGAGAGTGGATCGTGTCGTTAATTGGATTTTAGTTTACGTGCTTAATGTTGTTTGGTGGATAATAAAGATAGTGTATTATACAACAAATTAACGTGACAGTGCCCAGCAAATCAAGAATTAAAGTGAAAACGCGTATTCCCTGTTTGTGACCCCCGAGTACCCGCTGGCATTTGCTCGCCGTAAAGTACACTATCGCTTTACGAAACGCATGAGCAGCTGACAGGAGGTGACTAGGACAGACTGACGACTGGCTGTGACAGGACTTTAATATACAGAAATTTACAAAATAAATTAGACGTGGCTGTATGGACTCAGTTTCCTTTGCCTATCCTTTGTGGGATGAATTTAAAAAAAGAACGCTAGGCTCTATGCACTTTGCTTCCTTTACCCCCCTGACGGTATGATTTTTATAAAAAAAAAAACAGTGTCACTGTCAAGTCTTGGGGACTACTACGAAATTCGAAAATCAAAGTTCGTATCGTATCGTCCCGCTCACACTTGTATTAAATAATATTAGCGTGAGCGGGACGGCACGACACGAAGTTCGAATTGTGCACTGACGAAAGACAGCCCCCCTGGCTGTGTTTCGTCTGTCTATGAAATGAAAGTTATTTGAATTACTAATTTTATTTTATTACTCAGAAGATAAAAAACAACATTTAAAAGTGTACCTGGTAAATAAAAAGCATTTCCATCTGACATTAAACAATGAGTAACCCTAACCTACATAGCCAGGCACCAGAATGTGTGCGGGTAAGAAATGTAATAATTAATTTAATTTCCTTTTCGCTGGAAAATGTGTACCTACTAATAAATAAGTAAACAGGGAAGATGACCATTATATGAGACCTTAAACTAAATAACAACTATAATTAAATATCTAGGAAAAAATAACAAACTACTTACTAAATACTTTTGCCTTGAGTTTGAACCATCCTAGAGCTTCTTAAAATTTATGGAAATTTCTTTTTCTTCTGGGCCAGGTAAATAACTGACAGTTCTTTGAATTTACTCTTGTCGTATTCAAAGAATTAAAAAACTATTGGAGCAGAATTGTCAATCTCATTTTATTTTAATTTCAGGAGGATGAAATTGCAGATGGGAAGATGCAGCTTAGAAAATGGCTTAATATGAATTTCAGAATTGAAATGACAGATGGAAGGGTCCTTATTGGTGTTTTTCTGTGCACAGATAGAGATGCAAATGTGATATTAGGTACCATATCTTGTACTTTGGTAGTTTACTTAAAAAATAATCTGGTTTATTGCTGATTATTTACCATGTATGTGCTGTGAAAATATCAAACTTTTAAGACATCCATGCAATCAAAAGATACAGTCATTAAAAAGGGTGCTTCCATACAAATTGCCATGGTATCAAAACCTAAAGGGTATTTCCAATTGTCCTAGAAACTTGAATTTTGATATGAAGGTATAATTCTTATAGCACAACCAATGAAATAAGTCTGAAAATCCTGAATTTTTATGTCTGTCTGTAGGTATGTCACAGACCAATATAACAATATGACCACACTCTGTGCACATTTTGCATAGGAGCAGGACTCTCCTTACACTGGACAACTTTTTTTAATTTTAAGTTAAAACATTTGTGGAAAAGTAGGAAAAAATTTCGGGACTTGATTCCCGTGATAGACAAACTGTTCACATATCTACAAATTTGCAACCCTCGGTGTGAGAATCCGAGTAGCACTTGGCCGGTTTTATTTTGTTGTTATTCCAAAATCTTGCATTATGTTGTGTTGTGGCATAAACATGCATGATACCCAACTTGCAAAAAAGTAAACCCTATAATGATGTGTGTAATAAGTATCCCTACCTACTGGCTAGGAATGCTCAGCAAATATTTCTTGATCTAGGTACAAAGATCTCTGAAATACTTATACTTCGTTTTTTTTTGCATTAGAAAGAAGGTTAACAATCTTGACATGTATTATTATTGAAAAACACTTTTTGGAAATAAGTAACTGTTATGTATTAAACCATAACAGTATAAATAATTAAGTTTCATTGTTATTTAATTGTTATTTGCTGTTACTTATTTTTGAAAAGCGTTTTTCAATAAAAAGGCATGTCAAGATTGTTTTTACCTTCTTTATAATGCTAAAAAAAAACCAAGTAAGTATAGTTAGTTAATTTAGGTTCTTTACTACCCAAGATTAACTTCTTGTCAGATTAAAAGCTTGTTTAAATATCTTTGCTCTTCCTTGTATGTATTAATAGTGACTGTATAGTTATGTAAAAAGTTAACAGGTATAAAAAAAAATCATTTTGTATCCTCTAAATTCCAGGAGCTTGCTCAGAGTACCTAAAGAGCAATGATGGCGAAACCGAGGAGCCCCGAGTATTGGGCCTAGTCATGGTCCCTGGCCGGCACATAGTCTCCATACAAATAGATGATATGACAGCACAGCGCAGAAATGCAAGCATAATGAATGACTCTATGTGGCTATAATTATTGTAAGTGTATTTATTTTAACTAACTTGTAATTATAATAATCACATTTTAAAATAAAAGATTTCTAAGATTCCAAAAGATTTATTCAATTCAATACTACACAAATAAGTTACTTACTTAGAAAGTTAAACTAAACCTTCAATCAATTTTTGTAGAATTTCTACTTCCATATATATATTTTTTGAGTCATTAGCAAAAGGATTGTAGTTTTCACCTGATTGACCTGAGGATTTTGGTAACATTTCCATCAAATCTTTTCTTAGAATTTGAATTCCACTTTCAGGTTCTGACAAAACATGCCTCAAAAACTTTGGATTCAGTAATATTTGCAGATTAATATATGGATGGCGCACTGTGTTTTTGTTTGTCATATTTCTACAACATATAGTAGTTACATTTCGGACTTCTTCATCCTCATCTTGCAATAGAATAACAGCAGACTTAATTGTACTAATTTTAATAGTGTCTGGTAAATTACTGAATGCTGTTGTCAGTTCATTATTCGAGAGAGCTGCTATGTATCTCATGTCCACATCCACAGTTTCTGGGTCGCATAATAATAAAATAATGTTAGAAAAAACTGACAAATATTTTTCATCAATCTTACAAGAAATAATTTTTGCCACGAAAGGTAACATGTATCGTAATTTATATGATTTGTAATTAGTTTTTACTGCCTCCAGTAAAGTATTTATACAGCAATCAATTTCAGTTAATCGTGATATTTCGTACAGAATGCGCCATAATCCACTGCTGTTAAATTTATAATCGCTTGCCAATAATAATTCTGAGGTCTCACACAATGCCACTTTAGGGATGGCAGTTTGAGATTGAATCTTCTGAAGAAGAATTTCACAAAAGAACTCAAATTCATTTCTATTCAAAAAAATTCTTACAAGATTTGGTACCTCTCCCCATGTAATGCTATATATGCAATCTTTAATCCTTGCATTTGCCCAACTGAATATTCCAGGTGCATAAATATTGGAATCTAATTCTGCTAAAGTACTTTTCAAATTATCTATGGTCATATCGGCGCTCATAAAAATTTCTTCATACAATTCTCTACACAAATACGAATGCATGCCATCACTAAGCTTATTCTTAATTTTCTCCTGTAGATTGTCGAAAAGTGTACAATAAATTATATCAGTGTAATATTTATAACAGTGTGCTATTAGAATAAGGACTCCATGGAAGCAGTTTTCTGTGGCCCAGTCATGTTTTATTAGGAAATCGTATATCACTTCAAATGAATAAATGTTAAAAATAGACTTTGCAACTAGCCTTCTCACAGTCATGACAGGACTGTCCAATAAAGCTACTAGGCTCTGCAATAAAGTATATTCAGAGGATTCCTTAACAGTAGCATCACTTGAGAAATTATATCTCATTGCACTATTAGCCAGCATATTCAATACTGGTATTAGAACGGAATGTGATCGCACTTTATCAGAATCATTGGTATCGACTTTTCTGAGTTGATCATTAATATACATCCATAATTCTGGAGAATGCGTTCGCAGCTCGTCACATGCAACTGTAGCTATGGTCTCCTCACCGGTACCAGAAGCTTTCTTTTGACCAATTAATTTAGGCACTAAAGCACCATACAATTGAAGCGCAGCATTCCTGAAATTTAACAGATTGTTTTGTAAAATTTCCAAACTATTCAGCAACCCTTAAAGAACAGGGTCAAAAATGTAATAGTGACAACTTAGAATACCTTAGACAAGTTAGACATATTGTTAACGTGATATGGCCGCGATTACTTTGCTAGGTTTGGAACAGCTCCCGATATTTCGACGCAGTGACATGCATCATGATCATGATCACGAGTAGACTGACGAAACGCGGGTAGATGCTAATGTTGCGAAGACCGGGCTCTGTCTACCCGCTAATAATAAGTCTAATCTAATGTAATAAACCGCGAATCATTTAAAACTGTAACGTGACTGTAACAATACCTTATTTGCCAATGCGAGTTTGTTAGGTTGTCAAACGCGAGTTTTGCCAGTTGAGGAGAATAGTACATTACGTCTGAAGCAATACTGCTATCAATCACAATTCTTGTAAGAAAGTGAATGTAAATGGCCTTTGGCAAATCCTTTTCATTATCAATATCTGTGTTCTCCTGTAATTCGCCGGGCAAGTCTTCTGACTGACTGCAGGTTTCGAGTATGGAATTCATGAAGTAGTGGAATAGAGGCTATAAAAAAACAGTAAATTGTTCATAAAGTTGCTCGCGCTAATAAGTTGGCTTCAATTAAAATAATCGATTTATTGATTATTTTTGTTTTTATTTTTATGAAACATTCATAGAATGAAATTCAACATACAATGACAATGCAAAGAAAAATTCGTTAAGCAGCTGGACTTGAACCAGCAACCTCGGTAATCCGTACCACGCTCCACCAATTAAGCTATACTTAACGTTGGTGTACCTAACGAATTTTTCAATGCCTTGTGTCATATTTTATTTGGAAGATCTCTCCTCAGCTCCATAGAAAAGAAGAAAATAGCTCCATCTCTTGCCACTAATGCGTAACTGTAGAAGTTCCGTAGTGGGTGAGCTGCTTGATTAAGCTACTCATAGATGGCGCTGAGGAGAGATCTTCCAAATAAAATATGACACAAGGCATTGAAAAATTCGTTAGGTACACCAACGTTAAGTATAGCTTAATTGGTGGAGCGTGGTACGGATTACCGAGGTTGCTGGTTCAAGTCCAGCTGCTTAACGAATTTTTCTTTGCATTGTCATTGTATGTTGGCTTCAATTGGCAAAGTATGCGGGGTGGACATTTGAAATGGGTCAGTCAGGAAAGTTACTTATTACAACCATCAATAGCACTCAATTTTAGAAATCAATTTATTAAATATCGGTAAATGTATATTATTCAAAGTTTTACACATGCTTTTCAGCAATTTCCTAACAGATGGACAGGCAGCTAATGTACACACATTAGCTGACGTGACGCGAAAAACGTGTACTCACAGAGTGCACAGTGCAACATAGGGTTCATGGCATGGGGTATAGAAGTGATATTCCAAGAGTATTATTTCACCGCAACATCGATCGACGTCTGCAACAGCTAACTCCTCTCAATAGCCACCAAGCTCTAAGTAACTAGGTAATGAAAATAATCTCACCTTGCCCTTTTTCATGTCACTAGTTACTATTCTATGAACCATTATAGACAATCCGGCTCCTCTTCTTGTTATGGACGCCATTTTGCTTGCTTCAGTTATTAATTCTTTTAATTTTGATTTAAGAAGTGCGTGTGGAATGTTAGAAATATCCTCTTCATCAGGTAAAAATGTCAAATAATGGATGGCTTTACCTGTAAGTTAAACGAATAAAATAAATATGAAAATTTATAATTTATTTATGATTAAGTATTTTTGTTATCAATTTGTGTGAAACAAGTCTACCAAAAATAAAATTGTTGGAATCAATCAGTCAAGTATGGCTTAATTGGTGGCGCGTGGTTCGGATAACCGAGGTAATTGGTTCAAATATACATTAAATTCTATGCATTTTCATTGTAGGTACTTATCTATACTCTATACCAAGGACGATAATATGATGTCGCGTTCCTGTAAAATAATGAGCCTGCTGTAGCTGGTTTCACTATAGAGAGGTCTCTGTACCATTAATTTTCTATGTTTAAGACCTCTGGCTAACACAATAGCGCCATCAATGAACTGAAAGAAAAAACTAATTTAGATGGCGCTAATGTGTTAGCCAGAGGCCTAAATGTCATACCAAATGAATGGTATAGAGACCCCTCCGTAGTAAAACTAGCTACAGCAGGCTTATTATTTCAAAGGAACGCGACATCGTATAGACACTGGCAGTCCTCTTGGTTTTATGGTCTTTGCTCTATACTAATATTATAAATGCGAAAGTAACTCTGTCTCTCTCTGTCTGTTTTTATTCGGGAAAATTGTATAGTTCCCGCGGGATAGCGATAACCGAAATCTACGTGGGCAACAGCTAGTGATAAAATAAGTAGGTACTAACCTATACACATACACGGTTCGTCAAGAACCCTCAAGAATTCAGCCAGGGGTTGAGGTACTTGAGTCAGCACACCTGCCCCCTGGCTAAATCTTGACGGTTTATTAAAACGCACCCTGTAACATGACAAAACAACTTAATAGCTGATATTTTACTTACCAAGAGCAGCACCAGCAGCTTCAATGGCGCCTTTATGACGAGAACTCTCCAGTACACGGGTTATTATGAGTAAGAACCTTTCAATATATGACACTCGATTACAATGCCGAATCATGAGTGACGCTAAATCACAGCAAGCCTAAAATATATGGTACATAGCTTAAGAAATGTAAGTACAAGCAAGAAAAAAAATGCAAAGACTGCAATTGTCACATTAAGTACATACTTTTACATTTAACCAAATGCAATTCAAGACATTTTGATGAATTCCAGATATCTTCGTTTCGTCTTCATCTTCTTTTGAGATAACACCAGACTGATCTATAATCTGCTGCACCATGTCATTAATTTGGGAGAAATCTGAACTGGATGAATTTTCATCCCATGCAAATTGTGTTGAAATATCTTCTAAAATTTTAAGAAGCTCAAGTATATCTCTATCAGGTATCGTCATTTTATATGATTTACAAAGTTGTACTTCTAGCACAACAATCAAAATGTTAATGAAAGAGTGCAGTTGTTTGCCGTTTTCAATTGACTCCAAAATATCAGTTTTCAAATCGTGTTCATTAGTCAGCTCATTGGAAGCAAAAGTAAACACATCTTCAACGGTCTGAAATGTTGCCTGTCTTATTTTTTCTTTAATCAGTACATTAGCGATCAGTTTGAACATGCTATGACCGCAACTGATTTCAAAGAAAAATTTACCTCCTATACTTTTCAGGGCCTCCTCTATCATGAGATTTATTTGCTCAGGTTGCTTGAATACAGATGAATAGTAATTTAATAATAATTGCACGGTATTTTCTCTTATATCATCTGATGGGTCATGTAGCAAGCTTATCAACTTCTTAATAAAAGTATTGTCTGATAGTAACCATTCTTCATTGTCAATTAACATTTTTAGTAATGTTTTTTTGGTAAGCTTTGAATCGTCTTTTTTATTTTTAGGCAAGTTAATTGAGCTCTCCCAAATCACACTGCATATTTTAACACTAGTTATTTTTCTTTGGTAATTACCTTTCACATTTAGGTTCGAAATAACAAGTTCTTGCAATCCCTTTAAGAATTTTTTCAGATTTTCTGTGTCAAATGCCTTGCCACTTGAATAATAAGTCATAAATGCAGAGTGGATTTGTGTTAGAAAGGTTTTGAGGCTGTTTAACATGCCTTGCCTTAATACGGCACAATCGGAGTTAATGTTGCTTTTTAGATAATTCAATACAAGATTGTACTCTTTTTCACTAGGCATCGTAGTAAGACCTTGAAAATCGCAAACTATCTCAAAGGACACCATTCTTATGTGTACATTTTTATTTTCTATCCCGAGAGATATTATTGAATCTACAAATTTGTAATCTGCAGTTGAATTAAAATTTCTTCGGATGACTCGCAACCTGTTCCCCTGTTTCAGGACATGTAGAGTATTATACATAACTTTGCCAAAATCTTCTGTGCTCCGACACATATGGATAAACATCTTTATTAAATATGGAAACTTGTGTAATGTAGCCATACACCAATAGTTAATAAAGTTCTCAATTGCCTTAGTAGATTTACCATGTAAAACTGTGTCTATGGTGGGATGAAATAATTGAACCCAGTGGTCGTCAGTGACTAATTTCTTCAAAATAGCATAATACATGTCAGTCCCTGCTGAAACCAACCCAGGCTTATGCAAACTACTTGATAAACCAGTAAGCCAATCATTTTTGATGACTAGATCTATTACATTTTTATTATACTGTGCTATCATGATAGACAGCATCAAATACTTAGCCTTGTTCCAGTAAAAGCCATTGATTTCCATTATTGTTGTTTCAAATGTAGTTTCATCCATGAGAGATACAAGTGTTTTAAAAATTACTTTGTTCAAATCCCTTACCCCTGTGATAGGGTTTTCCCAGTTATGGTTTACTAAATTCAACAATTTCACTTGATTACTGTGGTTGAACATGCAGTTTTCCAAAGGTGTGCCACAAACTTTCTTGAAAGAGCTTATGGTCTTGAACACAATGAAAGTGTTTCTTGAGTAATCATATGCCAGTTGGGTGAGTAAATCAAAAGTTAAACCCAAAAGAATTCTTAAATAGTCACCATGTTCTCTGGTGGGAAAAGTCAAAAAATTGGACTGGAAGATTCCATACATCAGTGAAACTGTTACTGTTGTCTTTGAATTGATTATTACATAATTTTTCCGCTGGTTCAATTCTTTCTCCACTACTTGTACAACCTCTTTTAAATAGAACTCCTCTCTTCCTGTTAGTGGTATGACTGTATAGAAACATGTTGCACAAAGCAACTGGTCATCTAAATTCAAAACACAAGATTGTAAATGAAGCCAAAGAATTTGTGCTACTTTATCCCATGGTTCTTGGGTGCTGTCAATTGGGTAATGTGTCTTGGCACATAGAAATACATCCTGCAAGTTATAAAGTCTCTATAAATTTACACTTATTTGGATTTGACAGTTTTTATAAAATGTATGTCAGATACTGTTGCTGCTAATTTTAAAAAATTGGTAAGTACTGTTATGTTCTATAATTTAGCTGATTAAAAACAATACAATAATTTTAAAATACTTGCCTGTATCAAAGAACTAGTGAGAACATTTGCCTCAAGTAACTTTTGAACCAGGTCCTCCATCTTATATACATCAAATTTTCATGTTTTATGTCTGCAATAAAAGTTTAACATCAATACATCACTGAAAATAGTCAAATTTACAGTATTTCTCAAGCTGAAAACTTCCCTTTGTAGTTCATGTTCACTGGTAAGTATAGTATAAATCATAGGCCTGGCAGGTAAATCAAAAGCCAATTCAACTAAAAATAATTTACTTTGAAAATCTAATATTTACAATCAAAATGTAACAGGTCAGTATAAATTTCTATTGTGGCTCTTTAATAGGATCATATCCTTCCTTCTGCATTTTCTCTTTAAATACATTATAGTCCCGTTTCCTGTCAAAATGTGACACCCACTGCGTGGGGCACGACTTTTCGAATAGCTTCCTAAGTTCCAAACATTCTTTAGGTTTAACTGAGTTGTCTTTTACATTCTGCTTATCTAAACATTCCCAGTACCGATCCCTGGAGTCCCAACAAGTCTTTCTTTGCTCTCTGTCAGGAAAAGACATCGTTCACGATTCAATTAAACCTAAAACGGAAAGTAAACATGATTTTTGAAAGAACCTCTAGAACTTATGAATAGGGGCCCCATTTAACTCATGTATAATTTAATAAACGAGCAACTATACTTACGCAATGTTAATGAAAAGCTATTGTTTCAAGACAAGAGTAGATTCCAAGGGATATTTTTAATTGTTTCGTCTATCTTCCTGGCAAGATTATCGCAAAATCGGATAACCTTAACCTCAAATACTACACAGACATGAAATACTATGACAGTATTGAACTGACAGTGACACTGGTTTTTAGATTTTTTTTTTTTTTATTCATCCCATAAGGAATAGGCAAAGGAACTGAGTCCATACAGCCACGTCTGATGTGTTTTGTAAATTTCTGTATATTAAAGTCCTGTCACCGTCAGAGTTGTCAGTCTGTCCTAGTCACGTCCTGTCAGCTGCTCATGCCTTCCGTAAAGCGATAGTGTACTTTACGGTGAGCTACGGCGAGCAGCAGCCCGCAGATACTTGGGGGTCACAAACAGAGGGAATACACGTTTTCATTTGAATTCTTCCTTTGCTGGGCACTTTCACGTTATTTTGTTGTATAATACACTATCTTTATTATCCACCAAACAACATTAAGCACAGTAACTAAAATTCAATTAACGACACGATCCACTCTCATCGGTTTCCCGCCAAATTCCTCCTGGTTTTTAGATGTTAGTATGATGTTTTTGTTTAGGTCAGTGTTGAGTGTGAGGTACTGGTATTATTGTTAATTTAGTTTAGTGACACTGTCTCTGGAAACTTGGATCATTTTTTTTTTCTATGAAATTTACAACCCTCCTCTACCAACATAACATAACATCTGTTTCCGTTGGCAGCATTGAGGGCGAATTAATGCCACATAAATACTATTATTATTTATTATTTTGGGAATTTGCTCCTCCGTTTTGTTTATAAGAAAACTTGGACTTTATTATTCACGTGTGGTGTGATTTTTCTATCGCGATATTTGACGATTTCATATTTTTAAGACTGCTACTTTAAATTTGTGTTTTTGTGCTTTTCACCATGGGTAAAGGCCATAGAATGTGTGATATTTGCGGTTTATAGGAGAGACATGTCGGCGATAAATTATCCGTGCTTTGTAATTGTAATTTGTAGCTTTATAAAACACGGCTCTGGTAGACTAAAAAAAAATGATGCGTAAAAGAGCATTCAGCCTTGTAATGCTGAATAAAATCTTGAATTTTTTTCTTGAAGTGCCCTTGGTCTTTTCATCGTCTGTGTTGAGCTGTTTTGGTGTGAAATAAATGGTAAATAAAAAAGTAACATTATTACTGGAATATGACGTAAACGTAATAATATTATTCATATTAAGATGAATACTCAATAGATCATTCTATTTACGATTTTCTAGACTTTCATTGTTTTATTTTTATACATTTCATCCACAAACCCCACTGCATACATCCCTAAAATTATCGATATAAAGAAAGAAAAAGTATCGATATGATGCAGGACATTCCCATTAACCTTTGCCAATCCCTAAATAGCAGAAATAGTAGAACCACAGAGTAGAATAAAAAAAAAATGACAGTTCATCATCTCATGTTGGTAGCATTGTTGTTTTTACGCGAATTTTGGCACTGAAAGGTTGTAAACCTCCTCAAATAGTGTTGTATGAAGTTCCCTCTCTTAAAACGTAGTGATTATATTCTCTTTGGTGACACTTTTGCATTTATTTTTTTATTCACCCATAAGGGATATGCAAAGGAAACTGAGTCCATACAGCCACATCTGATGCGCGACACTGACTGACACTACTCTGACATTAAATAAAATCTGTGCAACTTAAGCTGTTTCTTTTCCATGCAATTCAACATGGATACTTCATACTTCGTACTACTTCACACTCAGAGATAGCAAGCACGCAGTGTCCCACCCATTTTAACATAATAAAATCATTTAACATTCTCACTTATCAAGCTTCCGAAAATACTCATAAAAAACCGATGCCTCACTTATTACTGCAATTAAAACGATTTTTAATTTAACAAAAAGTATTAAAAGGAGGCAGTTTGATCACTGAACATTATGACGTCATAGCACCGACTTTTATACATGAAGACTGGCCACGCACCTCATTGAGATAGGAAAGTGGAGGCGTTATATTCTTCTATATGAAGCGTGACTTATACAAATATCTGCCATATCGACACATACATGTCAAACGGCATTTTATCTCTTTTTAACTTACTGACAGCTGCATATGAAAAGGAGAGACAAATAGTATTTGTTGGTTACTAAATTTGGCAGCTCTCTCTAAGTGACGTCACGAGTTTACGACAGCGTGGCAGGTGCCACCATGTTCCGTGCCAAGTTTCGTGGTAGATATGCTGTCAAACGGTAGCCGGCTCCGAATATATTTGCTGTTTTTGTGAGGATTACTCTAAGAAACGAGTTATCATGGTGTGCAGGGCTTTGTCTTTAATAGGATAATCATGCCCTAGTGCTGCGTCAGACAGTGTAGTGTTAAAAAAAACATTAATCAACCTGAATTGGCCTTTCAAAGGTTAGTAACCAGTTACCTTGAATAATTCGAATGTTTTATTGTATTTTGGCATGTATCGTAACATAATGATCTTATAAAATGAGTATGAACGTCTGTTTTAGTACGATTTGTTTTATTTTCCAATGATTTTATTTATTTCAACAGAAATAATTTGCATGATTTTGGCATATTAGCTTATGCGGTGCTAAGTATCGACATAGGTATCGATGGAATTCTAAACATTGTTTGAATTTTTTTTTCGTCAGATTTCCTGTGAATGAAACTGCCAAAAAGAAAAGGATTGGAATTGAAAATATAAACCCACGACATAAGACATGGTTTGTCTGCTCGATGCACTTCGACATGTCATAATGCTTCAACAGAACTCTTAATGTGACGAGATTGATGACGTGACGGAGCAATTCAGGTAATTGTTAGATCTAAACATATAAAATAAAACCGTGACTTACTGACTGACACACAACGCACAGCCTGAACCAGATTTGAGATTTGGAAAAAATGTCCCTTGTGTAGGCTAGAGATAAACTTATAGATACTTAATATTCTTCTTTTTCAGTCTACTCGTGTCTGTCACCTGTGTTGCCTTGTACATCAAGTGTGAGGGTAATGTAATGTCTGTAATCAAAATGATTATAGATTTGAGGTTTCGCTATCACGGAAAAAGAAGTTGTGAGTGTTGTGACAAAGTATCTTTCAGAAAATATTAGAAATGAATAAAAACTTTGGAGATGCCTAAGACAAATGTTATTTATTTTCACTTTTGTGGGTAGTAGGACCTTGTGCGAAGTAGCAGTGCTTGCACTGTTGTGTCCCGGCGTGGAGAGTAATATAGCCGGTGTAATTACGGGCACAAGGGGAATTCCATCTTAGCTCTCTAGGTTGGCAACGCATCTGCAAACCCATATACACACATGTCATAACTCCTCTATCATGCGTTCAAAAACCGTAGAAAATATGAAATCCAAAATATGAAAACTATGATATGAAAACCAACATAATTTACAATAAAAAAACAGTCGAAACGAAACGTCAGCTCGGTATGTTTACTTATCTATGATAAAAACAACAGTCAAATTCGTGACAGGTATAGATATGATAATGCCTTCTGCTTCTGAACGTGTCTTAGAGTACTTATAATATGTATGTAGATTAAAGTAATGTATGCTACTCTAGATAATTAGGCCTTAAAACACTCGTAACGTGACAGTTGCATAAACTTCTATAGCGTAGATTTTATCGATATCGATATCTGCATACGTTTAACAGTCCCAACCCTAGGAAAAGCAGCCATGTTACGTGCCCAATTTTAGTAGGTATGCACGCTAATTCTGTAGGTATCACCGGTCCACTTGCTATTAGGTCTGTGACGCACCTCTTTAGCGCTGACAAAATGCGGCCTTCACTCATTAGCTGTCATTACACTGACATGTCAAACTTCAAGGGAATATACCACAGACAAATATACCATCTGGATAATGTACGACTACCGTACCGACCTGTTAATTCATGTCCACAAAATAACAAGTAGTCGCATGATAACAGTGGATGCGATTCTACGTGCACATCGCCTAAATAGCCTAAAACTAAATTTTCTAATTTATAGTTAAAATTTAGACGGCGGGTTTAACAAGTGCTATTCCAGAATGTCAAGCTGACTAAATTTACCCGGGTTTTATCCGTATCCTAAAATTTCTAAATTAAATTGGGCGTGTTGCTACTTGAAAAAAATAAGTGAACGAATAAATGAATGAAATTCGTCAAAATGTATGGGATCGTATTTTCTTCAATTTGAATGGGCAACATTTAGAAAATGGCTTCTGGCATCGTGTTTAAGCTGATAGCCTTGTAGCCAATGCTTTATAATAAAAAAAAACTGTCCTGGAGGAAGACTATCTTGGAACTCCTGGGTCGTGTTTTATAAAGCTATAAGTTACAATTCACAAGCGGAAGTCTCATTCTATCACCTTTCGTTAGAAAGAGACTTCCGCTTGTAATTTGTAAGTCGTAGTAGCGCATCCCCTGCACACAAAGTTTAGTGTCCACAACGTGTTGGCCCATATCCCGCGACAGCCTAAACAATTTCTGAAACTTCTGCTCGAACCGGTCAAACGGGTTAGATTCATCTCGCAACCTCGTCATCCATTTCTAATTAATAATATAGTAAGGAATCGATCCAACACAACTTGATTTTAAGCAATCGGGGTTTAAACGGGACTATTTTAGTCGCCGCTAAAATTAGGCAGTTTAGCTTGACTTTTGCTTAAAAAGGACATGCAAAGAATAGCATTTAAACGGCTAAACCTAAATTGAATAGACCGCCTAAAATAAGAAACGTCAGATTCAAATTGGCCTTGTCATTTGATTATGACAGCCGGTCATAGAATAGCAAAGGGACTTAGCGACGCCTAAATATAATTAGGAATTTTAGCGGCCGCTGTAGAATCGGGTCCATTGACCTGCTAATTTACGAACATAAAATAACAGGTCGTTCTTTATTGACCGAGCGAGCGAAGCTTGAACGTTTCAAATGGGACAAAAATGCTTTCTTAATGTCTGTTCAACTGTTCTCCTCTGCAGTGTAAAATTTTATAAGCAGGCTCAATAATTACAGCTTTTTGGAAAAAAAATAACTCACGAGGTCTACAGCTCTCAGAGCCCCTATTGATAATATTTTAGGTATAAAAGACGAAAAAGCTTACAGAGTGGCAAGTGGAATGGAAGCAAAGTCTTTCGTAACTGTTTCAAAGGTAAAAATATAAAATAATGGAAAAATTACAAAAAGGTACCTATTTCGGTGTCATCATTGGACAGATAATGGACAGTCTAAACCGGTAGATCTAAAAACTGGAAAATCAGTAGAAATAGATAAAATAGTCAGTTTCTGTAATAGTTTTATTTAGTTTACTAGGAATTACAAAATGGCCATACTATTAGAGGTTTGGATTTATCAGGCGGGGAAATAATTTTTCGGCCCTGCATTATTTGGCTATAATATTATAATTTTAAGTGCGTGGTTTTCTTTACAAATAATGAGTATATTATTTACTTACGTATGGAATGTGATTCCATGTGCTTTGTTTTTCTTTTTGTGTTATTTGTACAGTTCATAAATGTGCACGACGTCATTTTGAGCGGTTGAACTGGGCGAATCAACGAGATGTCACCTGCGCGGCGGCTGTTGGCGACTAAGTTGCGACTAAGTCACCGAGTAACCTAATCACATATATTGCTTGTCCGCGCGCGGTAAAGGGGTGGCGAATCTGTCACTATTTGGTACATCAATGCGTCATAGTTCTTAATTCAATACAAACTTTTTGACATTTCATAAAAAGTTGCTGATTTGACTAATGAGGAAACAACCCTATTGCCAGTATCGTGGTTGGTACGCTTCAGTAGAGATTTGGTACAAAAATGAAAATTCTTTCGCAAAAATAAAAATAATAATAGCAGGTAGGTGCCATGCGGCAATTGACATTAATAATTGACCTAGTCCCAAACTAGGCAAAGACTGTACTATGAGTAGGTATTTATTACCCACTATAGTAGACAGCGCATTTATAAACATACCTATTTATACCTAGATATAAATACACACAAGTAAATGTACATTGCTAATTATACTACGATAGGTCTGTACGATATGTCAATATGTATACATATTTACAATACTCGAGTAACAATTCCTACAAAAGAACGTGTATTTTTTTTATTTACTTAATGTTTAAATATTCTTTTTTTTTCTTCTACCTGCTGGTAAGCCATTATTTGTCTGTCTGTCAAGACCCTTTTTCTCTAGAACACGTGGAGGTAGCATGCTGAAATTAATATCAAATACTCAAGCCTGCAGTCCCTTGAAGCTGTGAAAAAATCTAACTTCTAGATTTCACAGACTAATACATATAAGATGACCCCACAATGCGTACATTTTGCTTAGGAGCAGGGTTCTGCTAACACTGGACAACGTAAAACACGGGAAAAGCGTTAAAAAATTTCTACGGAACCCTCGTACGCGAGTCCGACTCGCACTTGTCCTATTTTTAACCCCCGACGAAAAAGTGGTGTGTTATAAGTTTGACCTGTGTATCTGTCTGTGGCATCGTAGCTCGCAAGCGGATGGACCGATTTCGATGCGGTTTGTTTTTGTTCGAAAGCTAGTTTAATCGAGATGGTTCTTAGCTAAGTTTCATTAAAATCGGTTCACCCGTTTTTGAAATATTAAACGTTGAAATGACAAGGTCGGGGGTTTTTCAACTTTTCTAAGTTGGTTATTTAATTCTAAAAACTGAATCATAAAAAAAAATCTGTACTTATTTAATAATTATCAAATTTTTGCTAATTTTTTTTTTAATTTCACAAAATTTTACTAGAATCGATTTAAAAATGCGACCTGCCCCTCGACTAGGAAGTGCAAAAGTCGAACTTCGTATCGTGCCGTCCCTCTCAAGCTAATATTATTTAACACGAGAGTGAGCGGAACGATACGATACGAACTTTGATTTTCGAATTTCGTAGTATGGGGGCTGTAGCTAGGAGAAAAGCCAGACGGACACAATGGCCGCGCCGCCGGACATATTAAGTACGAAAGTATTTTTTCCAAGTGAAACGGAGACGCTTCGCTTCTCGCTTCACGCTCGCTCGCGGTCAGCTGTTAGCAAAAGTTATCATGGAAGCCGCATTTTTAATATAAAACCACTCCCACAATTATTGGGAAGACACGGCTTGTATAAACTACCTAAATGCAATAATCCGTTGACATAAAAATAATTAATAAACACCTGCTGATATCTGTTTACTCGCAATTAATATTTGAAAGCACTTACCAAAAAAATATCCTCGTCAATTAAGTACCTATCACAGAATTGTTGTGAAACTAGAATAAAATTAACTTGACTAAAATGCACTAGGAGCGTGAGCGTCTTGGTAGCGATGCGTAAGATTTGAAATTGCACTGCAAACTTGACAATACCCATGTTTCTTTCCTTAAATAAAATAAACTACCTGCAAAGAGATTCAACGTTAACTTATTGCCAATGACCGCTGCTCCATACTCCATATAAACTAATGTTGAATCTCTTTGACTACCTACCTGCATTGTGGTTCATAGTAAAATATCGTTAAATTAAGTAAGTAGGTACGTTAATTAACTAAGAAGATTCTATCTATTAAGTTTTTTCTTGTCGTACATACAAACTTTTTAACCCCCGACAAAAAAGAGGGGTTTTGTAAGTTTGACCTGTATATCTGTGTATATGTGTCTGTGTGTCTGTGTTTCTGCTGTGGCATCGTAGCTCGCAAGAGGATAGACCGATTTCGATGCGGTTTTTTTTGTTCGAAAGCTAGTTTAATCAAGATGGTTCTTAGCTAAGTTTCATTAAAATTGGTTCACCCGTTTTTGAAATATTGAACTTTGAAATGACAATGTCGGGGGTTTTTCAACTTTTGTAGCCCAACTAACTTGATACACTTTTCAATAGAAATGAAACCATTTTAATGCAGGAAGTAAACGTAAATGACTATATCTAAATCGGCAGGACTTGACCAATAAATTATTTCAAAGTCAAATTATGCCCCTATAGATGTACTAAGTAGGTACATAGATAGGTTGCTTCAAATAAACGACGTCTTAAACACTTACCTATCTAATCTAATCTCAATCTGTAATTCTATACTGATGGATTATCAGCCCGGTGCAACCTAACTACCCTAACCACCGATTTATAATTTACACATTGTTAAGTAGTCGTGTTTTATAAAAGTGATGTGCCAGCTTAAATTTACCGTTTTTGACCCCCGACGAAAACGAGGGGTGTTATAAGTTTGACCTGTGTATCTGTCTGTGGCATCATAGCTCCCAAGCGGATTGACCGATTTAGATGCGGTTTTTTTATCAAAAGCTAGTGTAATCGAGATGGTTCTTAGCCAACTTTTATTAAAATCTGTTCACCCGTTTTTGAAATATTGAACTTTGAAATGAAAATATTTCGGGGGTTTTTCAACTTTTCTAAGTTGGTTAGGTTATTCAAAGTAAA
This sequence comes from Clepsis dumicolana, assembly GCA_963691665.1. Lineage (NCBI taxonomy): Eukaryota > Metazoa > Arthropoda > Insecta > Lepidoptera > Tortricidae > Clepsis > Clepsis dumicolana. The sequence goes on along the minus strand of OY829520.1, from coordinate 7,685,448 downwards.
GAAGGTGAATAAAACCGGCCAATAGCGTGTCGGATACGCCCAGGCAGGCGGGATAGGGTTCCGTTGCCGTTATGGGAAAATAAGTAAGTAGGTAAACACTTTATTGTACAAAAAACAGGATAAGTCTTTGCATAGGTACTTATTATCTAATTTGTCATATTTTACCTCATGCTCGTTAACCTGTAAAGTCTACTTACAGTGATAGGTAGGTAGTTTCCTTTTATTAAATTCACTATGCACTCATATAGATGTTTGCACTAAGTAAGTACTTAGTGCGTGTCCTGTTTTTTTTGCATTTCCAAATAGTTACAACGTTTAGCGTGTAGACGGTTCCTGGCAGTTGGGATGGACCAAGGATGGCCACTTGACCTTTAGCAAAAATCTTTACTTAATAGCTAAGTAGGTTGTTGTAGGTTGTAGCTGTCTCTGGTCCATCTCCATTCTTATTCGTTTCTGTTATATCTATTGCTTCGAAATCCTTTTCACCTGTGGCCTTTTTGACATTTTGACGTTTTGTATAAGTAGTGTATGTATTGTATATGTATATATTTATTTATGTAGGTGGTATATTTATTTGTAGTTATTAATTTCATTTAAATTGTTGTTAAATTTACGTTTCTCCTTTCTGTTAATTTCTGCCACCTAAATTAGCCTCTTCATCTTGGTTTCTGTATTTTGGTTGTCTGTAAGAGATCGCTTTTAAGCGATAAGACCGCCTATTGTCTACCATACCTGTTTTTATGTATATTTGTATTGTATTGTATATTTATAAGTAAGTTTACATAAGTATATAATACGGAACCTTAAAAAAAGAACTCTTTGAAGTTATGAACAGTGTCTTAGGTACAATATCATTAATTGAACAAGACGGGGATAGTATACAAATAAAAAAATATTTTAGGTAGGTAGTTAAATAGGTTAGCTGTTGTAATAACCTGAAGTTTAATTAAAATTCTTTAACAAACTCAGAAACCAAGTCCAACTTGTTAAGTGTAAAGAAATGAAAATGAGACATTCCAGTTTCCGATGTCACATCTTTCAAAAGTTTCTTAACGATCTCACGCCCTGGGAAGTTTGAATCCTCCGGGTTCCTCACTTGTTCCAATAAGTCGCTGGACACTTTTACCCGGCAAAGGTTTATAAACCCATTAAGCTGTTTCAAGTTTTCGAACAGGAATACCCCCGGTATAATAGGCGCGGTGATTCCAATTTCTTTGCAACTTGTTAGGAATTTTTTGAATACGTCTTTTTCGAAGAATGCTTGGGTTAGTATAAAGTTGGCTCCACTGTCGATTTTTTGTTTAAGGTTTAAGAGTTTATCGCCTTTCTGGTCGGGGGAGCCGGCTACTCCGATGCAGAAGTAGTCTCCTGTTGCTGTCCTTATGTAAGTAATCAACTCTTGACTGCTTTTAAAATCCGATGCTGATGCGTCGTATTGTTCTAAAATGCAAAAAAAAAACATTTTTATGGCCGTACCTAATTAAGTAGTCGGACCTTACGAATTATACCTACTTCATTTTTTATTAGTGGTGATTATTCGAGAACAATATACCTACATAAAATGGAAGGAATTTAGTATAGATTATATTTTGATAGCTATTTGAACTACTTAAACAAAAAAGGAACCTAACTTAAGTACAGTTGAAGTCATAAATATGTTTAAGTACACTTTAGTGCCTTGTCATTTTAATCACTGTGACAATTTCATATGACAGTTTTTAAATATGACATTGTTACGTGACGGCAACTTTGTTTACCTACTACGCTTCTGCGTAAAACTGTTCTTATGATAATATTTTAATTTACTCACCTCCTAAGATAACAAATAAATTGCAAATATTATTATCCTGAAACACTTTCAGCAACTGGTCCAAATATTCCTTTCTGAGCATATCACACGACAAGTGCATTAACACTTGTTTCCGTTTGCTTCTCAAGTGTTTAGCGATCCTTATGGGACCAATGTTCAGATTTTCACACTTGTGGTATTTCGCGTGCCATGTCACTGAGAAGAAAACCGGATCCACTTTCAAACTATCTATGTCTTCGTGCGAAACATCTGGAGTAACTTCAACCGAATACGAAAAATTATTTTTATCCTTTAATATGTCTATGATTTTGACTGAAGAAGACATGTTTTAGATGCACACCGGCGCATAAAGATAAGAAGTTGTTTAATGACTTGATAATTTATGTTGAGAATGAATCGATTTATACACACAGACTTTGCAAGCTCAGTGTTTGCGCTCGACTGGCATATCTACGCAATGTGATCACCCCAAATAAGTACTCGATAAGGCGCCCGATTTTAAATGGACAGGCCCAAGCTCGAATATTCGAATCCTGCGTAACGTAATCGAGAAAATTTGTATGGCGTTTGGAACAGCGCCCGCCCGTGAGCGTATTTGGTACTAATGTTTTGATATGAACTTACTCGATGGCGATACTATAACGTTAAGTTACGCAGGATTCAAATATTCGTACTCGGGCCTCAGAGCAAACACTTCTAGAGCGAGTTCAATATACGTACGTAAATAGGTATTAGTCTAATCATTTATTTGTTACCCGCTATAGAACCTTTTCACAGTTTAGGTACAATCAATCTTACCAAGTTAATATGATGTCTCAATGCGACAAGATTAAACAGGGAGTCACAATTTGAATGGGCATACCTACCTATAACCTATACCTAGGTAACTTGGGTCACTATCTGAGTGTCCTGAAAATACATTTTCATTAATCGATAAGTCTCCTGTTAATCTGACATAGCAGGTTAATTAACCGACTTCAAGAAAGGAGGAGGTTCTACGTTCCACTGTATGTATTTTTTTTTATCTATGTTCATTTAAATAAGGTTTGAAGCCGTAAAGGAAAGAGTTAAGGAAATGTATAAGTAGAAAGAAAAGAGAGCATTTCCAAATTGATAGTGTAATGACTGTTCTATACATTGATTACCAATCAGCCATATAAATATCACAACCGAAATCAAGTAACTACGAATATTTAACTCAAAAGGTTATCTAGGAAAATGATTACTTTACGAGAAGCTGCCTCAAAGCTGTAACATTCGAATACATTCATTTTATTGTTGTCGCTAGAGTTGCTACGTTGTTTTCGTTTTAGTAAAAAATCGACTACTTATCTATGTAGGTACCTACACTTTAATTGGAATAACATGGAGTGTTGTCGGGCAATGACGGATTATGTACCTATAATACAATATTACTATTCGTGTAAAAGCTTCCAAACACCTATTTCTACAAATTGTCTAAATTGATTATGACTAACTGAAGCCTCTAATTATAAATGCAATATCCCTTACGTATGTTAGTTATTGTTACTGTTTAATAAAGCTTCACATTAATTAACTAGTAATAAGTTTGGTATTATTACTAGAAATGTTCGTCTTCGATGTTTTAAATTGTTTTTCGAAACAATTTAACGAATTTTTTGAGTACGTAAGATTACCACTGAGTTGACATATTTTTTCTTAAGTACTTATATACTTACTCAACGTTAACTTTAATGAAAAGTGCCAACATTAATAGCCAGAAGTGTCGCCCTAAATTGTCTAAGTATATTCTAACATAAGAATTTCAATAAAAAGGTCGATGGCGTCCGCACCTTTTTTTACATAAAGCAGTAAGTACTGACTTTGTTAAATTTATTTTTTGGTACAAAACTGGCTTGGCTTATTAAACATTTGCAAAAACGGAGGTACTTTTATGATCTAAGTCAATGACTGCTCTATCGAAGTCGTATTTGTCACGTTATGTGCATTAAAATTAGGTACATTGCCACTATAACATGGCGCTGTGATATGTCTACATCCCCTTTAAGCTAACATCTAAATAAAATTACGTTAAAGTATGCTTAATTTATTACATGCAGAATCTTACTCATAAATATAAAATTCCAACATGAGGATCGGGCGCAGTCTTAGCTCTTTATTCTATTGAATTGAATATACACATGCGATATAGGATAGGTGGTGCGTGTAACAAATTAAGCACAGTTTGATTTCGATACAAACACAGCAAGTGATACTTATTTAATATTAAAATTAATTATACCATACAAATTGCAGCAAAGGTTTCAGAGCACAAGATCGTGACCGCGATCTTGTGGTTTGACGGTTTTTAACTTGGTCTGAATTGACACTGAATTCAGTCTTTTTTTCAAAAAATGTAACAGAGGTAGTTATTTACAAGGGAACTTCTTCGACGATTTTCACTTGAAACGTTTCGCGACTGTCCATGAAATGACACTTTCATTTGAAGTGTTATCTTTATCTGTTACCTATCTCTGCGTCAATTAAGAATTGAGGCTCCATAGATATTATCAGTTAAAATTGCACTAAAGATAAGCTTCAATGTTTCCTTTTTTATAAACATTCTCATTTACAAGTGAACATCACCGTTGGCTTCTATTATTTTACGTTATTCAGCGAGAGGACTTTGATAGAAAAATTTATTAGCTTCATGTAACAATTAACCTATTTTGATATTGTCGCATTGTTTATCACTATTACATAATAATTTAACAATTCATTAGTATCCGGTAACACTAAATTATCGTCAATTATTAACATAATAATTGATAAGTTAGTACTTTTATAAATTTAATATTCGTACCGATTAATGACAGCTCTTAAAATGGTAGAAACCCTGGTGTTAATATCATTTAATTCACTGAAATGCATGAGAAAATAATGCTGAGTGATCCTAGTATGTAGGTAGTAGTAGGTACTATAAGTGGCCTAGCAGAAAGAATAAATATTATTCAAGTGGTTTTGCAACCTACAATCAAGAGCTAAGGTAGATAGGTACTTAGCCCAATATAAAGCTCTACCTACTATAAGTATATTGTTTTATTTTCCAAGCTCTAAGAATAAGCTGATATTAACAAATTAATTCTCCTGGTTACAAATTGAGCTGTAATTTGTAGATTTAAAAAATTCGGACGGCCAGCAAACTACCTAGGTATATTGCAAACACCGAAAGAGCTAACCACTTTATCGCAGTATCAGTCAAAATACTTAAAAAGTAACCGATTAATGAAACAGCTAATGAATATCGCAAACATAAGGCTAACTCGGCTAGTTTCTATTTAATGAGTAGAGATATTAAAATTTATTGAATTATGAAATAAAAATGCATACTTAGCATTTTTTTTATAACATGTACCTAATGCCTGCATTACACTTTCCCATCTTTACAGTAATGAAATCAAAAGAGGTGTAATGTACATTTTGTCACACGTGGGACATAAAAACGAATAGCAATGTGTATTGCCAGCATAAATAACTTACAAAAAAAAATTTTCCAGTCATAGGGAAAATAGTTGGCATTAAGCAGCAAAGTACTATAATGGCATGGATCAATTACTGCAAAATTAGGCAGTCACAGTTCGGTCCTGTCTAATGTAGCGTAGGTAAGTACTATTTATTAGAACCAATTGATTTTCTGATACAAAATATTGTTGGTATGTCGTTTAAATTGACTCCATCTGCTCAGTCAGCTCTAGGATGGGACTCTCGCTTAGAGGCAGCATCCCTGCCGACGACGGCAGGCTGTGACCTTGCCAGTTTGACTGAAATAGAATATCCACAGCATAAATAGACCATAGACAAAGAACAGTATTTTCTCTTAATACCATACCTATACTCCGTTTATTTTAACATTAGAATTAACGGTCAAACTACCACACACATTTTTCGTTAATTCGAAGCCAAAGGAAAAAAACATCTAATAGCATTTATTATCTAACGATATTAAGTTTCCCTCATACAAGTTTACATAATTTTAAATGGTGTCTTTTGTTTTCCCAAAAACGTATGCAGATTGACCATTGAATTTCTAATGTTAAAATAAACGGAGTATTCTGTTTTCGAAAGTTAAGGACCATCCCAATAAATATTTTTGTTTTGCAATTTTTATCTACAATGTCTTGCACAGCGCTGTGTCAGTTAGTACAAATTGAATAACTTTCGAGAACACAATTAACATTATTGAAAAAATATTTTATTTTTTTGTGTATGGTACAAATATTTCATATTTAAGGTAGGTACTTACTGAAATTTATTTAGCCCTGTAGGGTATTGTAGATTTGTTTTCTTTAAATAGAGGGATGAGATAAAGGTGCACTAAAACTGGTTGTCTACTTCTACAATGTGTCAATGTCCGAGTTGGAATTCATGATTACTTCAAAACTATGGAGATACTAATTACAGTTCTGTTTCCAAGTTTTTTTGTATGTTTCCGGGGCTCGTTGGATTTTTATACAGTGAGATCCATAATCTTAATGAGTCTCTACAAACCGTTTTTTTTTCCGAAGCGTTAAGTTTGAAAATAAAACTGTATGTACTTAAGTATTTTTACTAAATACATGCACTCGTGTTTCTACAAAAAAAAACTATGTAGCGTCAAATAAAACAATAAATTTTAAAAACATTACGTTTATTTAAATAAAACTTTTTCTAAGTAAAGCTGTCACATCTTACATACGTAACTATGATATTATATTTATTAGCCAATAATCACAAAATTTCTATACAGACTTTCACAAAGAAAACAAAGTATAACTTAGTTTATATAAATAATATAAATAGATACTTAATCTAAAAAAAATAACCATGGAAGAACTTCAAATAAATACGAAGATTATCGTATGTGATGTTCGTAAAATATACATGTGAAATGCATTTTTTTACTATACAATACTTGGCAAGGAAGTGATGGAATAGTTAATGTGATGAAATTCTAGGACTGAATCGGAATGAGTTTATTTAGGTATAGGTAATAGCGTATTTGAGTACGAAACCTAGCATTCAATTTCAAATGTATATTTAAAATATTGAGTGCGGAATTGACGGAATTCACATTAGCGTATTTACCTACACCTACAAATCTAATAATGTGCTCGAAAATTTAATTAATTAACACAATAATTATAATACAAAAATTTTATTCACTAGTTATTGTCATGCAGTCATCGATAGTCAAATATCCGCTCAATTATGTATCTGGATGCATGCACTCTACATTACAAATTAACATCATATTGATATGTTATGCTACATCTCGTTACTAATACATTACGCTACACGTCGACATGTACTTAGCGATTACAGTGCAGCCATAAGAACCGAGCGATGCGACGAGAATATGTCGACGATACCTACGTGCACAACTGATACTAATGTCTACGGAGATCTAGTTAGTTGATCTGTTGGAATACCTGGAAGCAGGGCTGCGGAGGGAACAGGCCGGCGTGCCACTGCGCCGGCCACAGCGGCGCGTCGCCCGCCGCCAGCGCCGCGCCCGCCTCGCCGCCCGCCTCGCCGCGCGCCTCGCGCCGCGTCGCCAGCTCCGAGATCTGGCACGCGCTCTGCAGGCTGGACGGCAGGTTCGACCAGGTCTCGTTGCCCAGCCGGTCCTTATTCATTATGCTTATCTCCATCGACCCCTGGTACGCGAACTTCGCCAGCTCCTCCTGGTTGTCCTCGACTTTGTGCTTCGGCGAACGATTGGGGCCCTCTACTATCGCCTGGAAAGCGAGGAGATCCCTGTTCTCGGTCTCGGTAAGAGGGAGGGGTGGCAGAATCTGCTGCTGCTGTGCGATCTTGTAGCTCTGCTGGCGGAGCATCTGCCGCCGGCTCAGGCCGACCTGCAGCGAGTGCAGCGCGCCGATCTCGTGCGGGGACACGTTGGGCGGCGTCATCTGCTTCTGCAGCAGCTGGCGCTTCTGCTGGAACAGCCGGTGCTGCATCAGCTGCTGCTGCAGCGGGGGCTTGCTGGCCTGCGCGGCGGGCGCGCCGTGCAGCTCGGACGGGTCCTGCAGTTGGGCGACCATTTTCGGACTGGCGGGCATCGGGGGCGAAGTACTCGAATAATTAAATGTTTCCGGAAGACTGATACGTTTAGTGGGATTCTTGGTGTCTAAGAAATGAGGACTGAATGAAGCTGCGAATTGATTGTGTTGTATCTGTCTCTGGGTCATCTCCTCTGCCGGAATCGAAGCCTGGTATTGGGTTTTTAACTTTTGAGCCTCTTTTTGAACGAGGTGGAGTTCTAGGACGCCTTTCGCTTTACAATTCTCATTCAATCTTTGACTATTGAATGCTAGGCTATTCACTTGCTGGTCGTTGGATTGGGCCGCTTGCTGCGCGACCAATCCGTCGCTCGCTCGGCGACCTTCTCGGAAATCTACAGGGCTCCGGGTCATCGCTCGAGGGCAGTTTTTATTGGCAGATTGATAGTTCAGCGGATTATGCCGTGCTATCGTTCCCATTCCTGGAGTTTTACTATTGTATGAAGAGATATAGACGCAAGGGTGCATCGGACTAGTATTCACGAGAGAACTGTTCTCATAGGCCAATTTGTCCTCGTTGGACGTACAACTAGGTAGGCTACTCGCTAATTCGCTGGAACAGTCTGAGAGTTGATAGTCGAGGCTCTCGAATGTGGAAAAATTGCTCTGGGAGGAATCACAGCTGAGGTTCTGGCTGAGGCTCTTGTTGTTGAAGAAGGTGACGACGCCGCTGCTGGAGCTGGAGCTGGCGTAGGAGCCGAGCCGCGCCTGCGTGCTCGGGGCCGCCACGTCCTCCATGTCCGTCTCGCAGCCCTCGTCCGTTGACGAAGAATACTGCTGCTGAAATTTTGTCGCATCAGCCGCGGTATTGCTCTGAAGATTCGGACCGGAGTAGGTTTGCGTGGTCGTGTATCTATTTAACGAGAATTTGCTGTCCGGTCTATATAGAGTATTTGGGATTAAATCACTAGGCGCTGTAGACGTTGTGGGAAGATTTCCGTCCGTGCTCGATATCGGAGGCAATACTGTGCTTTGTAAATATGAGTAGGCTGGAAGATGATGATTCATGTAGTCTTTAAAGGGCGGGGTGCTGGACTGGAGCCTGCTCAAGTCCTGCTGCTGTGCCTGAGAGACGAGTCTGCTCGATTCTAAAGGTTTTGGTTGCTCTAAGACACCTAACTTCGCTTCCACAAACTGTGTCGGAATTGGACTAGTGCTTAAATTCACGGTTCCTTTCAGGGGTAAAGGAGACTGCTGCAAGGTATTCATTAGCTTGGCTGCTTCGGAACACATTGTAAACGTCGTGGAACTTGGCATTTTCATTGTTTCTACACTAAAATTAGTCGCCGATGCAGAATTTTGGAGAAAATTCGCAATCAGATTGTGGTCCGTAGCCGAAGAATTTCTTCCACCATCTATTGCACACTTGGAATCAAAACTCGAGGACGTTAGAAGCCTGGTGCCATCAGCCGTATTTTTGCTCGAGTCGGGCCCGACCGTGGTGGACTGTTGCAGCAGCCTCCGGCAGTCTTCACTGGATTGTTTCAGAATATTCTGCTGCTGTTCATACGTAGACGTGAGCAGCCTATGTGTCGGAGTGCCGTCGCTTAGCTTTGCTCCTAGCCTCTGTGTTGACTGGGTTACATCATTGTTTCTCGTGGAAAGGAGTCGCGTAGATTCTGACTCGTAACTCCGACTTGAGCCTGCATCTAGGTTGCCGACAAGAAAGCTCCTATGCGTATCCGAGGGGTCGGAGTTTCGTTGGAGCAATCTCTGTTCAGTCATGTTGACGCCGGCCAAGGACAGAAGGCGCTGCGTTTCGGACGACGACGAGTCTGCCGAAGTAGCAGATATCATGGGCGTCGCTCTACTGAAGTCCCGAGATGGAGGATCGCCGGCGTGTAAAATTCTGGAATTTAAAATATACTTTTTGAAATGGTTATAGTTGGTTGCTGCTAGCGGTTACAATGAAGCTAAGTTGAATTGTAATCTTTAGTTGGACTATAGATGTTTTCTAAATCATTTCTAAATTAAAATCGCTCAAAAAATCGTACTTATAGTAGCAGATGAGCACGGAGATGGTTGGTCGAAAAAGATGGCCTGTCAGCATAACTGGATTTTGGCTATCCAGAAAAGTGAGGCGGGGAGAGAGGGGAGGAAGCGTTTACCCAGCAATGAGACTAATCACGCTCTTTAAACAAAACAAAAAAAATTACATGCAGCTACCACTACAAAATCAAAGAAAAATTTCGACCACGATGATACACGTATTGCAATATTAATACCATCTCGTCATCGTAACTGTTCTTACCTGTTCTGATGTTCCCTTCGCGCGTCATGCAGTTCCCTGACCAGGCTCTGGTCTGCGACTGAGGAAGGCCGTCGCGAGGGTCGCCGGTCAGGGTTGCCGACGGCGCCGCTGGCGGCCCTGGCACGTAGCCGCTCCAGGAGGAGCAAGTAAATGGCTGCGTGGTGGTCGTAGCTATTGGAACGCAGGCTCTGCGAAAACGGTTTAGTTATGAGTAAGTATATGGCACTTTAGTTCAGCGATTGATAGAACAGATGAGAAGACAGAAAGTACAGAAGTACTTCAGAACCCGAACCGAATTTTGCTGAAGGATAGCACAGTACAACAGGGCTGCAGAATTGCAGATTCAAGTCCTCCCGAAAAAGTGTATCATTTTCGTTAATCTGTTATTCCTCGAAAGTCCTCAAATGCCTACCTCTTTGGTCTTCACCGGGTCGATTCCCAGGCTCTGCATGAGCCGGAGCACCTGTTCGTTGGGCTCGTGGTGTGTCGGCGCGTGCGCGGGGCTCCGCGCTGGGTCCGGCGCCGGCGCCGGTACCGCATACGGTTCCACCGCCATCCACCGGTGTTTCTTTATCTGGTCGATCGTGTACCGCTTCATTGGCTCCAGAACGAGCATCTTGCGGATTAACGATTCGCAGTCTGAAACGGAAAAAGTTTTTTTTTTAAATAATATTAAGGGTAAGCTGGCATCTGGCTTGACACGTGATTGCCGTCGTCTAACACGAAAGGTTCTGACACTAGCGGTACATCATTCGCACGTTTCCGAACCTGAAAAACTTTTTGAGCCTCTCAGCTGTTACCGATCGATCGAAGTATTCTTTAATATGCTATTCTGAGAGGAGGCCTGTGCCCAGCAGTAGGGCGTAAAAAAAGGCTGGTGATGATGATGATGATGATTTCTTCCTATGTTTAGAAACTGGTTAATATTAACCTGGGTCCATAAAGGAATTAGGGTGTTGACGTACTCGTACCTATACATATGTGTGCCCGTTGGTAGTTGTGAGAAAATTGTGATATAAATTATCACAATGTAGTCACAATAATAGCCTCCGTAAAGGCAGCCATTTGTCTTAAAACCGCCTAAATCATCGTAGAAAGGCATCTAGTCGAGTCTTTACATCCCTTTAGACTCCCGAATGGTGCCACTGGACCGACGAGCGGTCAAAGTTGAAAGGGCAAAGGTCGCCGCCGTATGCTACGTGGTACAAATATGATTTTTTAAGTCTCGAATGTCGTTGGAAAAATATTGGAAGACCTACGTTGTTTTAGGTTTTAGAATAATTAAGCTGCCTTTTTAAATTAAAATATTACCTAAATACCGAAAATAAATCGTGGAAAATATTTGATCGCTGTACCTCTACTATAGCTATAGCTATCCTACGGAGTCCTTGCGATCAATAATATGTAAGTACACAATATGAGCAGAGCTGCACCACATTTATAACAACTTTACAACGCCATTGATATCTAATATCAACGCCAAGTAACTCTCCGGATTGCTTCCAAGTAGGCACCTATCACATATCGAAATTATTAACTGCCAGCGCTCCCAATCAGCAAGTCATCCGTGATATTGGTAGCGTTTGATATTCCGCACTCGTTACCGCAACACACCTAAGAATATAAAATAGGAGGTATCGTTTACAGACTAAATAAATGAGCAACTGAAACTGTGATTGTGGTGAGGGGGTTCTAAAATTGGTGGTTTTACGTCAGTGTGGTGGGCGACACGCGCTACGCGAGGTGGTAGAAAGCAGACAAAGGTCAGGGGCCGCTCGGTTACATTGACGTCATGGCTCAAGCTCATGCCACTGTGACAGACGATCCTAATTCGGTTGTACCCGCGAGGTTGCTCACCGTGGAACGAAGCGTAATCGGATCTTCACGCTAAAATCATCCAAATTAGGACCTAAACGCTCCAAGGCACAAAACCTTTACGCCTTTAGGTAAACGATTAATTTTTAGCGCAGTGTAGTTTCTTTTGTTTCAACAGTTTCTAGTTTCATATTAATATGATGACACTGAACTAAAAGAACGATGCGCTGTTAGGCGACAAACTTTCTGTAATAATCCTACGCATGAGAAGTCAGCGTCGGACTAAATCCCGTATTTACCTACTCTATTGGAAACTCTGACGCACGCCATTAATTTTCTATTCTGTCATTCAAGTCCTGCACGTGAGAAGTGACCGAGGTTTTTTCACACTAGATCAAATCAATGTAATTATTGGTGATACTGTTAGAGGGCGACAAAGGGTCTTAAGGGATAATTTGTTCTTAATAATACCTACGCGAGCGCGTCACAGGGATGAAAGGTATAATTTCTAACACGCTTGAACTATATTTAGTACCTAACGGTCGCTGAATGAACTTGATAATAGAATTACTGCCGTGCAAGGTGAGGTTTGACGGCAGCACAAAAAGTAGGTACGCATTCGATCTGCGAGATGGTGACGCAAATCGCCTGCACAACTTAAAGGCGTGACACTTGCGGTAGGTAGGTATTACTTATTAACACATTTTGTTGTACTCGGGTACTTACTTAAATTTTATGGAAATGAGATGGTTTGTCAAGCTGAACTGAGCCTTTAATTATCTAAGTACTTCCTCGTTGCATAAATTAGACAGATTCAGAGACATTTACTATTATTTTTCCATTTCAAATTTAACAGTTTTAAATTATTATTCAAACACCACGTTTTAATGTCTTGTTTTAATTCTTAATAATTTCACTTTATTGTACAAAAAAACTAGGTATCGTTTTAACTCATTCCCTAGTTTGAAATGTGCCAAGTAATTCAATAACGCGTGCTACGAACTTTCCGATCATGCGTCATTGAATCGGAAATTAATTGGTTTCATCTGCTGCAAGTGAATGACGCCCGATGAGAAATAAATAAGCCAAATCCAAAAATAATCCAATGTAAATATTTCAATCGCAGCACTCGCTCTTTACTTAGCTTTAACAAAACATAGATTCGATCGGAGAGTGACGAATCTGATTATAAATATTCGCTAATCATTCGGCGCACTCTCGATATAGATCGCCCGCCAAATCCTGCACTTAACGAAAACAAAACACGCCACGCATCAACTGGGTCTGAGCGTAATTTCGTACTATTTTATTTACCTCCCTTAACTTCTAAAATAAAGTCGATGAGTAGTGGAATTCTCCAGTCGATGCTATTAATAATCATTTGGACGCAAATATCGCGTGCTGTGCTTGACCATTGACGCAATCGCGGGAAAAATGTGCGGGAGCTATTCAATAGCAAGCATTGAGAGTCGGATGGTCCTGGGCGGGCGCGACGGGCGCCGGCGAGCTCCATCCGTGAACTTGGAGCGTTTACGGCCGCGTCGCCGGCCTGCATTCCGCCGCCTCGCTAACTATGACTCGTAAATACATGTAAACATGCCATACACGAGAGATGACGCATTTCAGACTCGTTAACGACGGTTTCTTAATTTAATGCCAAACATTAGGTGTATGGTTCTTGGGACGTTAGAAAGTCACGCGTTTATTTGCACATTTAGATTTCACTGCGTACGTTGCCAGTTCAGGCAGACCAACTGTGGCAGCGGTCTACCTTTACTCGTCATCATAAGATCATTACCAGCCCTAGTGCTGTAGACTCAACATTATAATTGCAATTGAAATTCGACTATTTTGCGTTAAGTTCAATGTTTAGCTTGTCACTTGCAGAAGTGCAGTTGCAGATTGGTACTTGGATGAAGATGTGCCCAAACACTTTTTAAATCAGCTATGCAGCATTAAACACAGTCCAACCACCATAATAACTTTTTACTGAAAAAAGTAGGTGCATATTTAATATTCGCTAACTAGCATCACGAATTTTAAGGTAAACTACGAGACATTGTGGTAAGTATGAAGTAAACAAAAGGTTTGGCGCTGCTATAAGTAAATATTTTTCATTGTTATTCTCTTCCAATCTGTACTGAGGTAATCCAAATATAAGTACCTACTTAACAAAAACGTATAAAATCTGAATGAAAGAATTTTATGAATAAAATCTTAAATAAGTAGCTCCAACGGCGACAGTCAGATCATTTCAAGATCTTAATTTAAATAGAGAAATGCGCGTTGGAAAATGTGTAACGAATTTTCATCGCATTGTACATCAGTTGTCGCAAGGCGTGCCCTCGTTAACATTCGCAAACATTTCAAATGCTCGTCGGTTTGAAAATTCGAGAGGCGAGAATGCGTGACGTCAACGCCTCCCGTGCGATCAACTCTCAAAGAAAATACATTTTTCATGATGTCCTCCGGTATGACGACATTCCGTGCGCAATACGCCCGTGCCTGTCGAGATAACTCGGCCGCTTTCACAGGTATCTGCAAAAGCAGACCTAAACCTTACCTAAAAAGGTTTTATATTTTAGGGGCTGGTCCTCGTTAAGACTTGGCGACGTGACTGACTTTATGGATTTTAGAGGCTGAGCAGCGTAATGGAAGTTCCCGCTCAAACACGTCATGCAAATACACAATATACGTTATTATGGTTTTAACTCGTGGGTGGAAACTTGATACGTACTGATTACGTGTATTTGTGCGAAGCCACTAATTAAACACTAATCTGTTACATAATGGACGTGGCAAACCTATTTCGCAAACGGAAAGGAAATTGTTAACATTCATGAGCATGTACAGAAACAGTAAATTACGCACAGAATGTACTTTCAGGCATTAATTAAATAGCACGCGAGGATTTCTATAATAATGTAAAAGTGAGACATTATGTCTGTGCGGTGGCGTGTGAGTTTACGCTCTATCACAATTTACTGGAATGTAGGTACACGAAATTTTTAAAACAGACTGCTGTAAAGAAGTTAAGTATACATGTTGCTCTTAATTAGGTATAAGCCTCTTCAGCCACAACTGGTAAAGAGTCGACTGGGGTGAAATTATTTCACGAGTGAGGTGTGTACTTTTATGTCTAAAAATAGCTTATTGCAATGCATCAACTACGAAAGTGACTCAATAATCTGAAGTGAAGTATTTTTAGATGTTGTGTTCGTGTTTACTTGCCTAATTATTTTGTTTATTTATTTTTTAAATTATATGATTAAGTTACTTACATAATTTGGAGATTTACTACATTAAGTTTTTACTTTTATTTGATAAGCATGTATAACACTACACTGACGCAATACATTATTCTTATCTGTTGTTAAGCTTTTCACGTACCTAACCAGAAATCTGCTAGTTATGAGTAAATTTAATTATTTTGGATAAATACATTCAATTAATTGTATCCACTTTAGCTACGCGTTTTTTTCTCTTAACTCTTCGGCTTTACCCAAAATATTGTTGCCGTTTTCAAACTATCCTGCAACTAGACGAAACATAAAGTTTATGTGCATGCGATTTTCAGCGGGATATTTTATGCGATAGAGCACTCTGCTCAAACTAGCGAGTTACGAGTTAAATCCGCGCTGTTCACCGAAAACATTATACAAGTACGGTGCAGGTTTTATAGCTCAGTCCTATAGAACTTGAGACGGAGTTCGCAGGGCGTCTGGGTGCGGCGAGCTACTTTGAATAAGTCCAACCCAGCCTTAGGCCTACAAAATTATCGGAACTTCCAAAAGCAGGACAAAATTTTCCGAGACACGAACTTTCCATTAGTGGCTTTGAATTATTCATAAATAGGGGCACTCGCTAGTAGTAAATTACATCCTTGACGGTCAATGAACTATAAAAAAACATTTAGAGTTCAAGGATAGTCGATACAAGCCTTTGGGAATGGCAGAGCATCTTCTCAAAGCGACCTCAATTAAGTCTGTAGTATGTCGTAGAAACGTTAGTAACGATAATCCTTCGGTAGCGGCGTTTCGCTGCCATCAGAAAGAACTTCAGGTAACAAGGTCTTAGGAAAGTTGTACGTAGCTGATACTTTAAGCCGCTCAGAATAAATTTTTTGCCGTGTATTTATGCACTCCTCTATCGAGCACCTCATATTTATCTCAAAAACGGTTGGGTTTTTGAGATAAATATGTTTATGTTTACCAGATGTTTTTTTTAAATAGCTTCCGAGTTTAACATCGCAACCCCGAGTAAATAAATATCTGTACCTACCTACATAATGCATAAATAAATATCATTTTGCATAGGTATAGGTACTGTTTTATAATTTAACTAAATGTATTAGCTAGTAAGTACTTAATTTGTAACCACGTTGTACAAACGCCTTTAGTCTCTTACATACAATTTGAAACTGAAACACGATATTTAGGATAACGAAGACAGTAAGTAAGTAATTCTTCAAAATATTTCATCAACAATTTAGAATCCTCTCACGTCCTTGCATCTGTCCTATAAAAACAAAATGAAGCCCCCGAGGCCTATAACAACCTCTTGAATAAAATAAGCAATGTTTCCAGACACAGTTTTAGCGATCTTGTAGAACAATATGGCTTGGCTTAACTTTAATACGGACAAATTTCTTCGCAAAATTAAATACAGCAGCGGATTGCCAGTATTTTAAAATCATTCTGTTCCTTACACGCTATTTATACTAGACACATTCTTCGTGAATGAAGATATAGAACGAAATGAAATCCGAATTTATTTTCATGTTGATACCTACCATTTATTTTAAGATAAGGCATGTTTATATAAACGTCATTAACGTTTCGCGCGTCAAAGCTTCTGCGCGGAGTGTATCGACACTCGGGACTCCTCTTCGCCCGCCAACTATTTTTGGCACAATCGTCAACATAAAGGTGCCTAATTTGTGATTAACAAATAAAAGACAAACTTCATTTGTAATTTTATAATATCAAAGGCGACGGATTTGAAATGTCTCCACATTTATTGGTGTAACGAGGCCAATGGAACAGACGCGGAAGACAACACGCTATTCTTTTGAGAAAGGTCATTGCGCTTTTATTGTTTGGTATTTCGTAATCCTTTTATCTGATTAGCGTAATCTTATTTGCGTCAGCGGTACGACGTTAATGTGTATCCGATAGTTGGTCCGATTACTGTGTTTTTTCTTGCTTATTTACGCAAATAACGGTAAGACGTAATAGGTGACCCAGATGAGCGGGATGACCTATGAGAGAAAATAAATACTAACAATGAATGTACGCATGTGTATTTTGTCAGTGTTCCGTGTTGCGTAGAAGAAATAATGGCAGAAACCGGAGGATGGCGGTGGCCGCGGCCGGCCAGAGGATGCATGATTGAACACGCCGCTGACGCAAGCGCCTCTATGCTTATCGATTTCATTATTTTTTTATCTTCTAAGTGCTCCAATGAACAATAGTCACATGGCTAGTGCGAACGGTTCATTAAGAACGCCTAATTACAGTTAATCTCCTCGCATGTACCTAACCACGTAATTAGTACTGACTGCACAAAATCGCTTACTATAAGTCATTCGTTTACGTAGTCAAAATTGCCAGGTTGGAAGTTTGTTCAAGAACTCTAGACGAACCGGATTGTTGTTCTATCAAGGGAATTCCTTTAGTACAAAATCTGTTTTGGCCGTGTTATTCTACCCAGAAGTTAAAGTTGTTAACACAGTTCGCGCAAAGCTCGGCTTCAAAGATGGCTACGTTTGACTGCGGCTCACGATGTTTATTTGGGAGAAAAAGTGTTTTCAGAACTCCCTGGCTTGTTGACAATGCCACTAGATCAAAGTGAAAAACTATGAGTCGACGCTTAAAATTGAAAAAGGTAAGTACATTCTTATAATCGATTTCTTGCACGATATTGACGTGAAAGTCCTGGAAATACCTCATTTCATTCAATCACACGTGGGAGTGGAATTGCGTCATTCGAATACTCTAATTTATCAATTTAATGTGCGTACATATTTGTGACTTTTCGAATCACATAATCGTACCTACCTAACATCTCGTGAAGCGATAGCAGGAACGTGTGCCTTAAATATGAGTTAACTTCTGTCACCGATTCGATTGTTACGAGTGTTTTTAACCGACATCAAAAAAAGGAGGAGGTTCTCAATTCGTCGGAATCCTTTTTTTGTTTGTTTTTTTTTTTATGTATGTTCCCCGATTACTCGAAGACGACTTTACCGATTTCAAATTTTTTTTGTTTGAAAGGGTGTACTTTCAAGTTGGTCCCATTGTCACCAAGTCAGGAGCTGATTGGGATCCCAGGGAAATCGAGGGCAACCCTCAAATTTTATAGGCACAGGTGTTTCATATATTTTCGAAAGCTATTCAAGTATTTGCGTCTCGTAGTCGTCATGTCGTATTGATGAGGTGATGATGGAAGGTACAGCTCCTTAGTTGGAGCATAATATTTATAAATAAATAAAAAATAAATAAATATCATGGGATAAATCGACACCAATTGACCTAGTCCCAAACTAGGCAAAGCCTGTACTATGGGTACTAGACAACGGATAAACATACTTATATAGATAGAATACATACTTATATACATATTAAACATGCAAGACCCGAGAACAAACATTCGTATTCATCATACAAACATCCGCCCCGACCGGGATTCGAACCCGGGACCTCATGCTTCATAGTCAGGGTTGCTAACCACTAGGCCATCCGTTCGTCCATATTAACGTAACTTAAAATTATGAAATAAAAAATCTTTTAACAAAAAGTAAAACCACCTTCAAAAAAAACCTCGGAAACAAAACATAAAATAATCCTCTAAAGCCATGAGTTTTATGGCCTAGCAGAAATATGAAGTCGGTGCGGTGCTAGCGGAATATTCTTTGAATGAAGAGGATTATTTTATGTTTTTTTTTCCGAGGTTTTTATAAAACGTTATCGCTAATTTCTTTCCGTCCGGTGTATGAAGCTTGAATAATTGAATAAAAATTACAACACATTGAAAGCAAAAATAACTCGAAAGTAGGAATAAACAGATTTCGGCGTGCTATGCGCAAGAAAACCTATATTTCCTAAAGTAGCATAATTCGGTAAAGTCATTACCCGGGAGAACCATCCAAACTTTGCCGGCGAAATCTTCCTAATTAGAAATAAAATGGAAAAACTTGATGAAGACGTGAAGACCAACTACCTAAACGCTGCTTAAGCTCTTGCAAAAGTTATCAGCTAGTAAATTAAAATCTATAGGTACCTAATAAAGAAACGTTAAATTATGATATTTATGATAGTAACCAAAACGTTGTAACGATCAATTTTATACCTGCTAATTTCGTTGCAATTGTTTTTAAGTACGACAAATTCGGAGTTTACTCTTAAAACAATGAAAATATTGACAAGCGAGGTATTTTAATTGCAATGTTAATATTTACGCTGCATCGCAATGTTTATTTCTTAGACTCGAAAAAAAGTATTTTTTTTTGTGTTATTTCATTTGTTACCTGTACCTGTCCATATTTTAATATCCTGCACATCTTGTTACAATTTCTACAACGCGACGGTTACTTGGGTACGAGTAGTTGCTTAGTTGCTGTTTAGATGAATCGTAGATTTCTTTGCATAAAAATGAAAATGTAATAAGCTGATGGGTTTAAGCTTAGCTAAATTGAAATGGTAAGTCTTCAAGTTCTTCACACACGTAAACTTGTAGATAATTGAAAAATCTGGCTCTTATTGGTGGAGTCCAACGTTATATGAAAGGGAAATTCCTACGCCATACTTAGTGGCATGTCATACGGCAAAGGTTACATACGTATTTTGTTCGTATTCAGAGCTGCATAGTGCAACTCTAAACACGATACAGGTAAGTATACTCCCGTCAAAAGTGTCTGTTATCTTACAAGAAGTATATCGCAGCTTACCTTGACTCATAAAGTAGGGTATCCTAAATCTTCCCGACAGCACGCGGTCACGCAGCGACTGAAGAGTAGAACCGTCGAAAGGCAACGCTCCGCACACCAGGACATACAACACCACTCCCAGACTCTGTAAGCAAAAGTCCATGTGTTCATAAGTGAAGCGAAAACTTGAGAACCCTAGAATACTGTTCGCACGGAGGAGTTTGAGATATAGCCCAGTACGGGAAAGGTGTCGTAATTAACCTATTAACAAAACTTACAAGACAGATTTCTGTTTACGTAATCTGTTACAGTACAATTGATTATTGGAGGCGAAAAATATTTTCTAACAGTTGTTGAGTTTGGTTTGAGTCAGCCCGGAATTTTCGAAAACAGTGAAACATGTGGTCCTTTCTTTATCTTGAAGAGTATATTCACTCAATTTCGTAATCGTGACTTTAATAATAATGTTTTCTTATACAAACTTCCAATCCCCTTTCCACACCCTTAGGAGTAGAATTTCAAGAAATCCCGCTCTTTATCTGGTATCCTAACCAATATTATAAATATGAAAGTAACTCTGTCTCTCTGTCTGTCTGTTTGTTACCTCTTCACGGAAAACCTGCTGCACCAATCTAGATGAAATTTGGTAAGAAAGAAGATAGTTTGAATATTGAAGAATAACATAGGCTACTTTTTATTCGGGAAAGTTGTATAGTTCCCGCGAGATAGCGATAACCGAAATCTACGCGGACGAAGTCGCGGGCAACAGCTAGAATATTATAAAAGGAACCTCTATGCGAAATTTTAGTTTCTATGACTAAGGGAGTGTAATTACATTATCTACCCTATATTATATCTAAAGCCATGTCTAAATCCGTTCGATTTTATTTTTACTGGCAACTGACTACAAATATTGCGCACTTGTGAAATTTGCAAGTTTATTTAGTTAGCGTATTGGGCTAATGAGCATAATAAGGTTTACATGGAAGAAGTGCAGAAACAGAAACCCAAAAATTTTATTTTGTTTTGTCGAATTCCGTCCACTAGTCGAGGAGTATTATTACGATATTCATATAATCTTACAGATTACACAATTAATGTAAGTAAACCGTGGTCCGTGTATTTCAATATTTTCAATGTTCGAGTCACGCGGAAGTGTTATTGTTATTATTCAGAATCCGATCAAGGTTTACCACAGTGCAATCAATGAATATATACGTGCAATCGAATTGCGAATTTTGTACACACGCATTTTGAAATGTGTTTGCAATTTGCGCGTTTTGTGACATTTAGGTAAATTATTGAATCGGTAGCAGCTTACAGTGCGTGTGGAGTAAAATCATCGTGAAATGTATTATGAAAGTCAATCTCAAAGGCACGTGGACGTGACATAGCTATGTTTTTATTACGGGTAAGTATACGTAAGTAACTTAGGTTAGGCTACATGTTTCGCAAAGCCTTTATTTCGATTTTTGTTGCCCAACAATGTAAAAACAAATAAATGGTTAAGTATATTTTTTTGAAGGATACTAAATGAAAATGACAACTGAATCAAATACACGGTATCACGGTAATTCAATACAACGATGTTAAACTGACCCTTTGGCTTCCCGCGTCTGTACAATAGTCATCAATGTCAATAAATTTTATACTTGCTAGTCAAACAACTCTAAGTATTCAATGAACGTCAAGTTAGAAATACAATAGCAATCCAAGCTTTACCTACGAATATAAGAAAGGCAGTTTAGAATTCCGCAAAATCTAGCCCAGCCTCGTGTCTAATATTATGGGAATCTAGAGCACAGAAATGTAATAACGTACCCATATGTCAATTTCTGGGCCGGTGTATCGTTTTCCTTCGAAGACCTCTGGCGCTGCGTAGGGAGGGGAGCCGCACCACGTCGCGAGGAGTTCCCCCGTCGCGTAGTAGTTACTGAACCCGAAGTCTGCGATCTTGATGTTCATATTGGCGTCCAATAGTAGGTTCTCCGCCTAAATGGAAAAAGTTTTCTCATTCAACAAAGTCTCGGTGTGTCGGTACATTTCCATTAATAACGAGTTTTATTTAGAACTTTGTTAAAAAACGACAACATTGACTGAACGATTTCTACCGAAAATAACTTTCAAAATCAGTGATTTGATGTAGAAAAAAAGCAGAGTTGGTGTTCCAGACGGAAACTGTCAAATCTAATAATGAAAATAATGCTTAAAAAATACTTTACGTCAGTACAATTGAAGTAGCTAATTAAATTAATCCAGTCTGGGGGATCTCTCTGCGTTGTCCGCAATCCTTTCATAATGGTATCAGATCCGAGATTATGGCTCGGTCGGAATATAAAGAGGCTCTTTTTACGAACGAACCTACGCTGTTAGCAGCAGATTGCTTTTACAATTTCATCGGACAGGGATAGTTTATTTCGACGGCCTTGATATTGACCCGACCTTAGACTTAGGACACTTACGCTGGAAACAAACAATGGAATTATTATGATTATGACCGACCGAAAAAACACCTAAAAAGTTGGGTTTCTGCCTAGTAAAGGGGTACCTGCCCATTAAACACTATTTAAAGTAAACTTAATGGAATGAACGGGACGAACCTTGAGGTCCCTGTGAACGATCCGTCGCTCGTGGCAGTACTCCACGGCCGACAGGATCTGCCAAAACTTGCGCCTGGCAGCTTGTTCGGCCATCCGCCCATACTTTGCGATGTAATCTGAAGGAAACGTTATTAATTAATTATGTATTACGTAAACGGTAACTACTTCCGCACGACCTTCACTTATATTAATGTACTATTTTTGCCGGAAATTCGCTTGTATGGACGTTTAACGTATCGTGAATATCCCATACGTATTTTTGTAAGTAGAATGTGGTGTAGAGTCGTGGTTCGTCGTTCGTATTCAACATGCAACATCCATCAATCCGATTGGCAGACTCCGACGGATTCGTGTTGCTTACATACCGAGCGGTACCTATCAGTTGGGAACTTTTAACTAGCTGTTGCTTACATCCCGCGTGGTGAGGATGCATAATTGGACGCTATTTGGAAAAAAAAACCTCGGGTTAAAACGCAGTCTGACATCATGTATTTCTCAAGTGAAGCTACCTAATATGTAAGTACATTTTAACCCAGCATTTGCATTTTAACCTACTGGCGGTTGTGTTGTAATGTTTGCATATAACAGGAAATTTACACTCATTTGCTAATTTCGAGACTGAATGACATCAGACGGCGCAGGTGCGATTACAAACGTCAAATGCATTATTCACCGGATATAAACACACGTCGAACGGTGGTGCCGTTTCATCAGTATACGTGTGATACCTATAAAACGATAACCAATGCTACTGCCGCGTGAATTGCTTCATTCAGAACAGGTAATAGGGTAAATCGTCTATTACTGGCCACCTTAAAAATAAAATTTGTAATAGAATGAAATGCTGGTATCATGTAATTACTGTAACTAATCCAGAATTGTTACCGAGAGTATTCTGAAAGTATTCATACTCATGGATGACATTTTCTAAAGTGACCAGTGCCCTAAGCACGACTTGTCGAATCCTGCGTTACGTTACGGTTATTGTATCGAGATCGAGAAATCTCATACTAAATTATAGTTCCAAATACGCTCACGGGCGGGCGCTGTTCCAAACGTCATACAAACTCGTTATAGTTTACTATTCGATTTTACGTGACGCAGGATTCGACAAGTCGTGCTTAGGGCACAGTTAGTGGCAATTTACCGAGTAGGTAACATAGTTGGTGTTATTTTGGCGAAATTAAAAACAGACATGGACCAGGCGTACACCAATTAAAGCGCCTTAATTTTAGTCGAAATTAAAAAAAAATTGGTTTACGTGGCGTAATTAAAAAAGCGGATTCATCATTTTGAACGGCTCTTTGACGATTTATGTTTTTCATTCGGGCAAAAGGCATCGGGTTGGCTCACCAGTTGGCTTTCGGGCGAATGTAGTCAGCTGTGCGCGAAATTACTTCCCCTCCCCCTCCACTAACCCTTGCCCCTCGCACCCTCACCGCTAGTGACGTCACCCGGAGCCTGCTGACGTCATGGCCGGAGCGGCCACGAACGTACGGGCGCCCTTAATCGATTTCGAGGTTATGCTTTTGGGCGTCCAGATTTATGAAGGCAATGTTTTAATTTAGTTCCAAGCACGCAAGTTCGGAAATAATTGGTTGGAAAAGAACGCAGTGAAGTTATACAATAAAACTAGCAGAAAGTTTCACGCAAAAACAAGCGGAGTTTAACCTCGTTAAGTTTGAAAAAAACATTAAAATTTGTTTTCCGTGTGAGAAATACCATACTTGTGCCGTGTTACTGAACCCTAACTACTCGAGAGGAACCTTTACAACTTATTTGATGGAAAGGAAATTGGGTATCGAGCAGGTCCCGTTTGGAACTTTCTATATTATTTTGAAACGTGCGTAGGTTTCTCAAATAATCAGCTTCTCACAAATTCAAAGGAAAACGAAATTATTCCTGTAACAAAGTTTGTACGTAGGCACATTAAAGTGTGAGGTTATGGCTGTGGCTTGGTAATATGCAATCGTTTGCGTCGTCGCTGCCGCAACAACTTTAATATTGACGTAAAACTCATATTGTACTTATAAGAAACGTCAGTCTCAGATCCACCTGCCGTCCTTTATCTAATTTAAGTTCTTCCTCCGCTATGACGCATTAAGTTCTGAGAAACAAAAGGTATCTTCCTTTTCTCCTTTATTTTTAACGGATTGAGGGATCAGTTTTATTTGGTCCTTATCTGAATATTGAGTTCTATAAGTACCTACGAACCTCAGTGAATTTATTTATGTCCAGCAAGGCTTCCACTGATGTTGACACGCAGGTAATTAATGGATTTTTAGTCCGTTTTAACAAAATACGTGATAAATCAGCTATCAAACAACACAAAGCCATTGTATGGTCAATATCGTAGCTAATATACGTCATCAATCAAAACTCGGTCGATTGGAAAGCGCCGTGTAGCAAAAAAAAGGCCTTTATGCCCGCTGTAGGCAAAGGGATACTTTGAGATCTTTTGTTCGATGGATGGAAAAGTTAAGTGCATGTAAATGTAAACTTACCGAAGATTTCGCCCTTGCTGGCGTATTCAGATACAATGTAGATCATGTTTTTCGTCTCCATGACCTGTTAACAACCAGAAACAATTCAAATTTTAAAATCTTTACGTCAAACGAAAACAATGGACATCTATAAACCTAGAATAAATGTTTCTTGTGAAACCTATTGGTGTTCCGGTAATTCCGGTTGCCTTGCGACTAATTATTACATCATAATTATGTGAACTATTTGACCTACAAGCTCTACCGCTTTTAAACGTAAACAAAATGCAAATTTAATTCGCTAAATGTATTAATAAATTCAATTCTGAATCACTCGCAACTTGGTTCCGACTTAGTTGGCCTTATTCTCAATGGTGAATTGGTGATATCCTCCGTGCTGTACATGCTATTAGTTATGACTTAAACTGCATATTTTGTAAAATCTTATCAATATTCTCAGAGTTTTATTCGATTAAAGTAGAAAGATACTAGGTAGATACCTACTTATTATTGCGATCCCAAGTCCAAGGGCGTCTCCGTTAGGTTAAGTACCAGATTTACCACGAGAACCTTTTAGCTATAAAATGAACATCAATTTCGCGACGATATTCGTGATAATGTAGCGCAGAAAAGACAGTTTTTGAAATACGATTTTTGCTGAATAAAATGTTAAAAATGTGAAAAATGTTATCCACGTAAGAAACAGGTTTTAGAAGTTTAGCGCTTTCCTCAAGCAGAGCAGAGACGTGCAGAATCGATCAATGATACATTAGGTAGGTAGTTAAAATCCAGGACAGCCAGTACCACATTTTACTAGGGGAGGCCTCCGATTCTGCACGTCTCCGTCTCCGCTCTTATGGAAGAAATTAAGGTTAGAGTCTCTAACTGTGTAGGATACCTATTTCTGCGGCAGCAGAGCGAGGAAAGGTTGAGTTGGGATATGTATAACGTGGTGGTGGTGACAGTATTGTCGCTACGAATTAATATGAAACAACAGCAAGTGCTGTCACTTCAATATTAATTTTACCCTTCCCACGCTGTTATGCTACCGCAGGAACCTTCACTTAGGACTACACTTCACTTAGTTTAGGTACTGTAAACATTCCACAGGCGAGTTACAATGGTCACATGGTTACATGCGGTCCCCAAACAAAGCATCGAACCGCATTATTCATAAAGGTCTTACAGTTCACCGCAATTAACGTTTGTTTTTAAAGGTGTTATCGCCGTAGTATGCAGACAGGCACCATCAGTGACTCACGCGGTAGATATTTATAGTTCTGGTTTACATTTTTACCGCGGCCGCTGCCAGTTCACGGGCACGAGCCTACCAAACATAGCGTAGGTAATATACCTTACATCACTAGCAATTTTAACTTACCTCGAGGCCGGCACTCTTAATCCGTAGGTCAATGTAGCCTTGATAAATAAAATAGTAAATTCATGATTCCAGCGGGTTCCAGACAACTGGAGAATATTTTACAATAACTACACACCCTACGTACCCACCGCCAGCCTGAATCAAACATGAGTAAATGAATTGGATATTCTCATACAAGTATAACCAAATATTGTAATGTTTAACCTCTGTTGGGAAACAAACTACAGGCAGGTATTACAAAAGCTGTTATTACTTGATGATGAGAAACAGGACAGAACAATGATGTCATCTACATAAAACTTTTATCACATCATTAACTGTCGATGACTACTAGTCATTGTTGATTTAAGAAATTAAAAGGATGTTAACATTTTATATTATATTCATAATTCGCATTAAATAGGCAAGCCAATACATTACATCATCTAGCTACCTAATAAAACATAAAACACAGAACTGATTTTGACTATAAATCTGTCGCGCCTAGTCCTGCAGACATTTTACTGAAACGGAAGACATTAGTCTTATTTAGATAGTTATTGATCCCAAATACCTACGTAATCCGGATACAGTCTATTTCTAGTTGGATCTAAGTAATGAAATAGGCAAGGCAAAGAAGAAACATACTTCTCTAAATTCACTACTTACTTGAGAAGGTTTGTGAGTCGTAATAGACATCCGTTGTTAAAACAAGCAATGAACAAAGATAAACAGCAATTAATCCTTTCAAAGATAATTTGATTGTTTACAGGTAGGTACAAGCTAATGTTCTGCGGACGGAAACGCTCCCTTCTCGCGACTAAGGAAGGACGTACCAATTGTTTGCCGATTGCCATTCAAGGTGTCCAAAATGTTTGTATACTTGTACACAGCAGACC
Source organism: Clepsis dumicolana (assembly GCA_963691665.1). Lineage (NCBI taxonomy): Eukaryota > Metazoa > Arthropoda > Insecta > Lepidoptera > Tortricidae > Clepsis > Clepsis dumicolana. The sequence continues at coordinate 7,658,241 of OY829520.1, read as the reverse complement.
TTCCTCGTGCCATTCATGTTCTATCTACCAATCCGATCTCTTCATGCAACTCTGTTACGAAACCACAATTATGCAAGCCCATTGTCTCAATAACTAGAATCACAATAACTGTAATAAGTGTATTGTGCCCGCTGTCACAGATCGAACATCGGTCTTCATTTATAATAACCACAGCAGCTGTTAAACAAACAGCAGTCAAAATAAATGGTTACATTTATAATTGAAACATCTTGGTGTAAATAGAACGTCGGGAGTCTGTGTGCGGCTAAAATAAAATAAAATGTGCTGTTACCGAAGCAAAAAGCGATTCACTCGTTTCTTTGGCCGCCGAATAAACCATGTTGATGATCGCCATAATATCACTAGAAAATTCGCAAGACTTTATCCGATAAATCATTTCCAAAATTATGTCGCTCCGATATTTGGTATATTATACCTCAAGATATTTCTGAGAATGAAACTGGAAACATTTTTCGGTTTAACAAGCCGAGAAACCAATAACGGATTTGTGGAATTTTAAACAATCAATTTAAATCAGCTTACGAGCTCTTTAGCTTTAACATTTCCGCTCTTCTGAAAATTTCTCATCAATCAATAGCATTCATGAGTGCGTTGCTCAAGCGAGTCCTTTGTACTCGTTATTTAAACGAATAACTCTGATACATATCCGTTCTGTAGATTTTGTGATGCATCTTTCGTATACTTATTTCATGAATTTTCCTTAAATTTGCGGAAAACTTATTCCACAAGTCCCATACAAGTCCTTATAATATATACCTATTATAGATATAAAACTGTTGGATAATTACGTTAACAGATCTCTGCGTGTGAGCCACGTGATGAGAGCAATGACATTAATTAAGATCGATTAATTGGAAGCCTGCGTAATAACAATAATTGAGACGTGTATTTTTGTTTTCTGGCCAGATTGTGCACGCGATTGATGCATCAGATGTGTAATTGTGCGTAGTCCTAATTGGGCTGTATGACGTCAGTTGCTATTGCCATTTAAAATTAAGTATACCTACTCTGTTCCACATATTTAAAAACACTAATTATCCGCCATCATTCACTTCATTATCGATATACATACATCGTGATTATTAATGATTCTCAACTGATTTTAATTGTGTTAGTCTTCCAGAACTTCCCGAGCTGTGATCGTTTATCCATCACATACCTACAGCCATCTATGTGATGTGTTCATGAAGATTGGGAAATTAGTTAGGTGCTGAGGAAACATAAATGTTGCATAAACGGCATCGGAGTCGCATTACACTGTCAATAACATTTCCACAGCCAAACCGCATTGACTGTGACGATCCATCAATACAACACGAATATCCACTCCGGCAAAATGCACAAAGTTAAAAGTAAATATATTTGCATGAAAGAGAAACTTGAGCGCCAAATGAGTGATAATTATACATTCACAAAAATACGAGTTCACAACATTGATGAGTGCACATATGAATACTTAATTTGTATTATTGTATCAGTAATGAAGCTAAAAAAGGACATTACGGGTGCAATTTGTTTGGCCAAAGCCGACGTGGAAGTGATGGAGCGCTTGCATCAAATGAGCAACGAGCAGTTGGCACACCACCAACCAATGCGACACTTTAATGACATTGCGAAAAACACGCAGAAATAAAACATGGGAGTTCCCTACTCCCAACTTGTGACTCGGGAAAAATGCCTCAATAAGCACCAAATTAGCTGACTCAAAGTAACGTCCCGCGGAGAGCCATGAATGTACAGTGTTTACATAATGCACGAGGTACTCCGCGTTTTCTAATTTACAGTCGTAAATACTTAAAAATAGGGATGTCGTTACACGAGATCTCTGTTACTTAGTGTCACTTTACGTGGACAAGTAGTCCAAGTGCTTCAGGCATGGATGGACGTAACGAGAAGCTTCACACTGGTCACGCCTCAGCACCGCTAACTGTATATCGTACTACTGTCTCATTCTGCGTCGTAAATGATGGTATATCGCATTATTAACAACGAGTCAACTGCAGTAACGAGCCAGTGAATGCTCCATCAAGTAGCTAAGTAACCTAATTCATACGTATTTGTTCCGCTGTCGAATAACGGGAGTTCTTTTTGCAAACGAATGACCTCCCCGTGAACCTGTGGTGACCCGAATAGGCATTGCCCCGCTATAAAATAACGTTAGGCCGCTCCAGTGGGTAATAGCAATTTGGATGTTCCTAAATATAACACAAATGTTTAGGAAAATTTCTCACCTGATATAGCTTAATAATATGCGGATGGTCGAGCCTCTTCATTATGTCCACTTCTCTGTAGACCTTCTGAAGATTGCTGGCGTCTAATTGCGATTTATCTATTATCTTAATTGCTACCTGTAACAATACAAAAACATGATTATTATTTGCATCAATGATAATGATAACGTCGTTGGCTTCATAAATGAATATAATTTATACATTTGCTATCACGTTTGCAGCTCCTGTCGAATTAAAACAAATTGAGCAAATAGAGATTGTAATCACTTCGACGTAATATAATAATCGAAAGGTTATTTTAATGTTTTCAAAACAATTTTTCATTTCACATTGTCGATTGTTCGTTTTCACAGAAAAAATAATTTGGGTATAAAGTTTTGATGAACTCTACATTCTAAATGGAGTGGAGACCCCTAAAAAATTCAATCTAATAATTATTAAGCCTTGCCATATCAATCAGGCTTTACTTCATGACCAGTAACAAAGCAAGAAATTCGTAGACCCATTTACTAATTATCCGAAAGATTTTAACTTATATATTAGGTAGACACTCTATATCTCTCTATTGTAAAAGTATAGAATAAATTAATCTCATTAATAAAGCTAAAAATACTTTTGGTCCTAATAAATAAATAATTTCAATGGCAGTTACGACAACTTTTGTAGCTCTGCCAACTGAGTTTTCATTATTATGATTTAATCGCTTTATTATTCTGTAACTTCTCAATCACATCGGAAAGCATCCCGATAAGTACCTAACTGTGTACACACTCGCAATCAATCTGTGCCAATAAACAAAAGTCGGTTGCCGTTACGGTTGGTTTTATTCCATTATTTTTTATGTACACAACGGGACATTTGATTTGCAGACTCATGTGTTCAGTCAGACAAAGAGGTAATGACGTCAAGCGCACGTCACTTGGTCGATTCAGACGACGATTGAGGCAATTGACGTGATTGGTCGCTTGATTCACCGCTCCCGACTCTCCTAATGGAAAGGACTCTAAAAAGGTTGGTAGTAAGTAAACTCCTATTATCTACCTATCTACGATTTAAGTGAGCTTTAATATTGGCTCTTAGAAAGCGTAGAAATTTAATAACGACGCGGAAAACGGTTAAAGTGCTCCTTTGACGCGATTTAGCTCGTAATGTTCAGTTTATGCAATTGCACTTGCCTATAATAAGACAATAATGGGAATTCGATGTTTTAATACAATGTCACCGTATTAGCCATTTAAAAATGGAAAGTAAAATGAAAAAAAAAACCGTCCAAGTGCGAGTCGGACTCGCGCACGAGGGTTCCGTAGAAAGATTTTAACGCTTTTCCCCAGTGTTTTAAAATATCCAGTGTTAGCAGAGCCCTGCTCCTAAGCAAAATGTACGCAGTGTGGGGTCAACTTACATTGGACTGTGAAATCTACAGACAGACATAAAGATTTAAGATTTTGAGACTTTTTTGAGTGGTTGTGCTATAAGAGCTACCTTCATACCAAATTTGAAGTTTCTAGAACAACTGGAAGTACCCTTTAGGTTTTCTCAGTACGGCGATTTGTATGGAAACCACCTTTTTAATGACTGTATCTTTTGATTGCGTTCACTTGGAAGGTTGATTTTTTCACAGCTTCAAGGGACCGCAGGCTTGAGTATTTGATATTAATTTCAGCATGCTACCTCCACGCGTTCCAGAGAAAAAGGGTATCGTATCACCATCGAGAAAATTCATATTAAATTTTAGTACTTTTAGAGGCTTTTCTCGATAAAGCTAGTAAAGTTACTACTCGATTATGTTACGTAGGATTCGAATATTCGTGCTTGGGCCTCGGGACGTTGTAATGAACGACGGCCTTAGTTCCGCAATAGAAATTATCAGCTGCGGTTTCACAATAGGAGGACAGTAGCACTCAATAGGGACAAACATGTCAGTGGAAGTACGTCACGTCAGCGGCTCCGACATTGACCCCGATCAAATGATAACTCTACACGCATCTGTCCATAGAAAAATATGTATCAGCTTATAAAATTAACTAACCAAACAAACTGCTTAATAATAGAACAGAAGAATACTAAATTGCTAACTACACATAGGTATTGGGTATTGTGAAATTTTATTGGAAACTTGGATTTGAATTGCGTAAACCTTACAATGATGACGAGATTAAAAAAAACTACACAACACACTGCTGTCCTCTTTAATTGTAATTAATTGACTGTACTAAGCTCTATCCATAATCACACCTCGTTTTGATACGATTGAATATACCTAGTGGCTGAGTTCTATATGGTAAACCTCATTCGATGTTAAGGTTTAGAGTTCGGTCGTTTATCGAGGAAGGATTCGACATAACTTAGGCCAGTGTCAAAATATGAACACACCTCGGTTACTCGTAAAACGAGCACAAGACTAAGTAACGTGTGTACCTCTTTGTACCAAGGTCTTGTACCTAACACCTTTTTGACGCATTATTTTCCTTAGTGGTACTGCCGTTTATTGGGATATTTACGTTAGCCCGCAATTACATTCAGTGTACTTTTAAGTGGTACAACGATTCACTTCTTACTACATTCGGATTAATCAGTAAATGTAGAGTCATCTTCCAGTCTTCATAATAGCCCAAAGAGTTCTAGAGACCACATTATTCCGCAAAACTTATTTGGGTATAGTTTTCTACAAAATCATTCCTCAGGCAGTTCTATTTGAAGTGATAAGCACATAGTGAAATAAACGGATCACTCACGTATGTCAGTCGAGTATAGCTCGACTGACATACGTGAGTGATCCGTTTATTTCACTATGATTGAGTCTCACGGTAGTTTCATGTTAAAAGTGATAAGCACAATTGAAGATGACCCCCACTATACTAAAAAACAATGAAATTCGTCAGTTATTTACCTGTAACCTGTCCAAAAATCTCGAAACAATCTTCGTGGCTAATAAACGTCGCTTTTGCAATTTCACCTTGTCTAATTTGTAACCTTTTCAGACGATTTTAAGAGCAGTATTTTACATTTTTAATTGCACAAAGTAAATGGTTAAATTATACAACTAACGGGTCAGTCAATAACCGTCGTGTCATTGAACCGGCTGCCGTCACTTCACACGGCCCGGCCCGTGACCCAAAACTATCTACATAATTACTTATTTATACAATCCAATTCTGGAACGATGCGTTTAAAGAGAATGCCTTTCACGATTTTGCATTTTTGTAAGCAGGTGACTTACAATTACAATGAAAAGTAACTGTTCTGATCAACATGTGGAATAGAGTAGTTTACGGCGTATGGAAATGCTTGAAGAACTTGTCTGCTAGTTAGGTACAGACAAAAGAAGATATTTTTGATTGAAGATTTTGCAAATAAAGACTTAATGAATATTACTCTCATGCCGAAATCGGCCTTTACAAAACTGCAGAGATTAATGAGATTTGAGATTAGTGTGTCCTCTACAGCATATTGACAGAAGATAGTTTGAAAGAAACAAAACACTACGTAAACTAGTATCAGAGTGTATACTTTTATCTTATCACAGCGGTAATCCTGGAGTTTGATACATTACGTAGTAACCTTTATCTAGATAGAGACAACTAGAAAATAACACCAAATTAATATGGAAACTTTCTTGGAAGGTACTTTCCGGTGATTTCAATAGTTCTACGATTTCAGTTTTGCATATAGTAGAACAACTTTAAAATGAGTAAGCAAAACATAGTTCTACTAATTGCGATCGACAATCTCTGAGTTTATTGTCATCACGTTCCTGAAATGAGTACTCTTTATACTAACTTAACGCCAACCAAATTTGAGCCATCGCAGAATTAGTATTAGTACTTACTATAGTGGCTGTAATATCATATTATGGCAGCTAGGACATTAGCATAAAAACCTCAGCGTAAGCAGACATCAGCGTACAAAATGTACCCGCAAGGAATAACATTGATAAGTTATGCCCACTACCCACTCGTAGCTAGGCGCAAGCGTAGCTGCTACGCCGTAGCAAGCTCTACAATTAAAATAGCGCAGCTACGCGTACGCAGACACGTATGTTAAATAGCCCGTAACGAATTAACGCTACAATCCTAAGTAGAAGTGGCGATAAACCGTGACTGGGAATGCGATCGCGACCAGAGGGTCGAGCACGACTTTACGAAAGCTGCGTAACGTTACGGTTATCGTATCGAGATCGAGAAACCTCATACTAAATTTTAGTTCCAAATACGCTCACGGGCGGGCGCTGTTCCAAACGTCATACAAACTCGACAACGTGTAACTATTCGACTTTACGTTACGCAGCATTCGTAAAGTCGTGCTCGACCCTCTGGTGGTAATGAGGCGGGCGACATTTATGTTGTCACTTAGAGCCACATATTGGTATTGACATGTTATAGATAGTTGCGTCTTCATACTTTTTTGGTTAGAATGGTTTTTCTACACTTCAAATGAAATCATGGATTTTATATCTTATTCTAGCGTAAAGTTGTTATGCACGTTAGCATTTTACGACGGTAAAAAATATGACCGTAAAAATATGTTGTCGAGTAGGTAGTCGTTTGTGACCGCAGCATTTGCTACAAAAGTTTAGTGTTTCTGAATAACATACACTTAGTGCTAAGCTAACGTATCTAATTTATTGAAACTATATGAATCGTGAATTTAAGCCTCAAAAGGTATTTTCACATCATCTGTGATCTGTCGCTGTCGAAGAGGATATTGGTAAAGTTTTCATATCGAACGTTGACAGCGCTGAATTCGTGAACTTCGAAGGTCGATGTAGCTTTAAAATTATGTATAAAAACTATCTGACTAACAATGGGCACTACGTAGATACTACATACGAGGGCTGTTTTATAAGTACCCGTTATGGAAAAAAAAATGTATATATGCATTTATTTTTCTACGTAGTCACCTTTTAACTCTATACATTTGTTCCACCTATACTCAAGCTTCAATAAACCATCCAAAAAGTATGATTTTGGAAAGTCATTAAAATAGGCCTCTGTGGCGGCAATGACTTCGTCATTTGATCCAAATCGCTTGCCACCGAGCCATTTTTTTAGGTTGGGAAACAAAAATAAATCGCATGGGGCCAAATCTGGAGAATACGGGGGGTGAGACAATAGTTCGTAGCGTAACTGTGCTAATTTAGCCGTCACAACTCTGGACGAATGAGCCGGGGCGTTGTCGTGATGAAACAGTACTTTTTTCTTTTTTAAATGGGGTCGTTTGTCCTTCAATACGGCGTCAAATTCATCCAATAAATTGGCATAGTACTGCCCTGTTATTGTTTTTCCCTTTTCTAAATAGTCAATATGTATAATACCCTGCGAATCCCAAAAAACGGTCGCCATGACCTTTCCAGCCGATGGGACGGTTTTTGCTTTCTTTGGAGCAGGTTCACCCTTTAAAATCCACTGCTTCGACTGCTCTTTCATTTCCGGGTGTAGTGGTGGACCCACGTTTCGTCCACGGTCACGAAACGACGCAGAAACTCCTTCGGGTTACGTTTGAATACGGTCAAACACTGCTCCGAAGTAGTCAGTCGGTTCCGTTTTTGCTCCTCCGTGAGTAAACGCGGCACCCACCTCGCCGATACTTTCTTCATACCCAATTTTTCTTCTAATATGTGTTGTACCCTCTCGATTGAAACGTTTACAGCATCAAAGATTTCTCGAAGTTTAATTCGGCGGTCGGCTAAAACGATATTTTCAATTTTCTTAACCATATCGTCTGTAGTCACCTCAACTGGCCGACCTGGGCGATCCTCATCAAAAACGGTTGTTCTCCCCCGCTTAAACTCGTTATACCAATATCTGACGGTTGTCATAGAAGGAGCACATTCATGGTAAACCGTTTGCATTCTTACTTTTATTTCATCACATGTTTTTCCTTCACAAAATAAGAATCTAATTACAGACCGATACTGTTCTTTCTCCATTTTAACAATTTTAAGTTCACGCCTTCACTGAATCGTTGTCAAATGAGAAAAAAAACAAAAGAATGCAATTTTTTTTTTACTATCCCGCCTCTGAAAAATGGCTTATAAAGGTGGTATACTTATTTGCGGCCAGTGATATTAATATATTTAGCAAACGGGTACTTATTAAACAGCCCTTGTATGTATAATGAACAATGAGGTTGCAAAGAAAATTGGACCTACATCGAAACTTAAGTATAAATAAAGAAATCGAAGTTTTTTAATGTATTTTTGCCTATTGGTTAATTAAATGAGCAGTGTCTCTTTGTTTTTATCAATTTTATATAGCATTTACGTCAATTGTTATCTTCTAATGATAAAATACAAGGACCAGGTACTTAAAAGCTGCATAGTAATTATCGCCAAATGTCTCTTTACAATTCGTTGCGGTAAATAGCTGAATGAGTCGTAACGTGGTGATGTTATAATCTTATTACATCAATGTAATGATTTGTAATCAAGATCAGCATCGCCTCGAAAGCCACGATCTTATTCAATAAATGTCGTGCTTCTTCGAGCATTGCTAAATCAGCGCCGACCTTGATTGTAATGCTCACAAAGACACGAAAATTTTAATGAATCGTGGTCCAACACTAAATCGGGGACCGTACGAGCCGAGCTGAAATCAACAAGTCCAGACTGCGATCAATAGAGTCGCCCAAGTAGCGAGCTCGAGAGTGAGGAAGACGGCTATACTTCTCCCACTTCGCCTTACAAAATTACAGATCCTTACATTTCCATCCCTTATTTTCAGTTTAACGCCATACATTTAATGTTTCAATCCTGCTTTTAAAAGCAGTCTACGTCGCCGTGGATAACTAAGCGAAACAGTTTGTTCGTAATCACGAAACTTTTTCGTGCTGTCATGTTAGTTAACACAATTGTTCAGAGGGATTTGCTGTCGTCTTCCGTCATCCACTTAGATTTAATGCTTCTAAAACTGTTAGACTAACCTGCCTCGTCCATCTGGATTTAAAACTGTAATAAATCCGTGTCTGTGAAACTAATTGCATGTATGTGTCTGTGATCATTTGGTTGTGTTTAGTGCATGACTGGCTTACTGATTGGATATTAAGTAATGACAACCTTGTATGATGTTTTCATTGCCGAAGCTACTAACGTTCGGTGTGCCAGTGTCACGTGCTATCAAATCATCGATATAAAGAGTCAATACTGTCGTGGCAATCAAAACATCAATGCTTCACGTTTATCTCAACAAGGTTTAAGTCGAGTAGTCTGGAATGCTCATGCATGACGTTGTATTACCTCTAAACAATAAACTGAATAAACACTCCCCGTGGTACCTCCTCGTGCGGCAAAGACGTGCTTATACTAGCTACCTACTTTCCGGTAGGTAGCTACTATCTACGTATAATGCGATCGTGTGCCACTACGTGAATAGTATTGTACTCTACCCCTTTTCAACCCTCGCCTTGCTCCAGACAGCAAGCTTTTTTACTAAATAAAAGTATTTTACGTGGAAGCATTTGAATCACGAACCATCTTTAACCGACTTCAAAAAAGGAGGAGGTTCTACGTTCCACTTATGTTTTTTTTTTGTATGTTCATCGATTACTCCGTCAATTGTAGACCGATTTTCAACATTCTTTTTTTATTCGAAAGGGTATACTCCTGAGGTGGTCCCATTGTCACCAAGTCATGATCTGATGATGGGATCCTAGGGAAATCGAGGGCAACCCTCAAATTTTACAGGCACGTACTATGTGTTTCATATGTTTTCTAAGGTTATTCAAGTATTTGCGTCTGGTAGTTATCATCTCATGGTGATGAGCTGATGATGGAAGGTACAACTCCTTAGCGGTTAGGAGTTGGAGGATAATTCTGAAAACGTTAAATCATTATTCGAAAGGGTATACTCCTGAGGTGGCCCCACTGTCACCAAATCATGATCTAATGATGGAATCTCAGGGAAATCGAGGGCAACCCTCAAATTTTATAGGCACGTATCATGTGTTTCATATATTTTTTAAGGCTATTCAAGTATTTGCGTCCGGTAGTCATCATCTCATGTTCATGAGCTGATGATGGAAGGTACAACTCCTTAACGGTTAGGAGTTGGAGGATAATTCTGAAAATGTTAAATCAACGTAAAATTGTGAAATAAAAATCTTTTAACAAAAAATGAAAACCGTCTTCAAAAAAAAACCTAACAAAAAAACGTAAAATAATCCTCTAATATAATGATAAATAAATAAATAAAATAAAATAAAATGCGTTTATTTCGGACAACAGAAACTAAAGCCTAAAGTTTTATGGCCTAGCACTAAGCAGCAGAAATATGAAGTCGGTGCTTCATTCAAAGAATATTCCGCTCGCACCGCACCGACTTCATATTTCTGCTGCTTAGTGCTAGGCCATAAAACTTTAGGCTTTAGTTTCTGTTGTCCGAAATGAACGCATTTTATTTTATTTTATTAATTTATCATTATTTTAAGAGGATTGTTTTACGTTTTTTTTCTTAGGTTTTTTTTTTGCTAGTTAAGTTTGAAATATTTGACCTTATTTAACAATACTACAAAATGAATCGATGAATGAAACATAAATAAAAACGCACAGGTGTTGTTCGGGTTAGCCAGTATAAATTAAAGCCTATGATTAAAAACTTTCTTTGTTCCGTTTAATAACAAAAATAATATAATACAGAATGATTACAATAAGAGCAATTATAATATGGGTAATATTTAAAGAAAGTAAGCGATCCCTATCCATTTAAATTGCGCAACATTCAGTATCGCGTCTTCTTTCATAATGCAAGTAACTAGTTAGGTAGGTAGGTATACATTTGTTTGCAGTGAATAAAATTAATCTACTTCTAACATTTAGGTTACACATGCAATTACAAAAACAAACAAGCGTTTCGTTAAGCTACAAATAAATAGAAGATAAGTGTAATGAACCCGATAATTCGGTTCACCTTTAAGAAGCGTGACGCACAAAGCAGAATGACTTTTAACAACCTGCATGCCGAACAGATACGAAAATAAATGCTAACCATGAAGTTAATGACTGTGGCCCCTAAAACCTTAATGTTACTTTTTTTAATGCGGTCCTAATGTGAAGTGATGATATTTGCGGAATCAGGACCACATGCATAAAAAATATTACGTGGAATACAATAATATTAAAAATCCCTTTAATATTAGAAGTCATGGACATTAAGTAGGTAAGCACCTATTTTATTTTAACTATCTACATCATTAGATATCACGACAGCTGTCAGCTGCCTTGTTCTTTTATAGGTATATTCTTAACGTCATCCGTAACCATTTTTAGAAATAGTTTGAAAACAAGTTCGACGGTTTTTTTAGAATCATTGCATGTAGCTATGAGGAAGCCGTCAGGTCAATATGAGGGATTGACGTCACAGTAAATGATAAGGTTGAAAGCAAACAGGCACGCGTGTCTACGCGCTATCATGAATTATCTCTTGATAAACGCATCCTAGTTGCTCGCGCCTTGTACCACAGCCGCGGAACTAAGCGGCATTACAACACCTGACTAACGCCGACACCACAAAAAACATGGATATGTGGCCCAGCACGTCATTCAGAATCTCCGCCAATTTTTTTTCTTGTCACGTCACAATGCTCTATTCTTACGAAAATAATTCTGGCCAGATAATCTCGAAATTCCCGGCTTATGAATCATACGACCATTGAAGAAATGAAACGATTGATCATAATTTGCAGTTCAAGTGTCAAACAAAACACAATGAACGATAAAGTCACATTTATCAGAGAAATCAATAATCAGATTCCGTAGGCAGAAGATAAAATAAGAATCTCCAGGCCAAAAAAGTACTGGCACGGAGAATTCAGCTATGTTATATAATTATGTAGATCATCGATATTTTTGATAGGACTATATTTGGTGGGATTCTCGTCCAGAACGGCAAAGACGCCTACGGGGGTGACCGCCAGACTGCACAGAGCAGATAACAGCAGGCTACTGACGCAGAGCTCTAAAATAGATAACGCATTTGCGTCAAGCGCACATTTTTGAAGCGCCTCAATGTAAACGGAACGCGTGCTATACCAAAAGATTTCCTAGCTAAATACTCGTCTTCTGGCCATCACGCACCCCCAGCATGCCACTACACACGATCTTGGATCGACCAGTGATAATAATGAACGGTTTGGTTCGGATGCTTAACCACTTAATGAAACAGGCAGAAAGCAACTTTCACCCTGCAATATCGAACTTACAATTTAGCTAACGAGATTTTTAACGCACCAATTGTAGCTGTTTACATAATAATAGGCCACGTGTATAAAAAAGTAGGAAAACGGCCAATTAAACACAGTCTTATTGATTAAATTATGATGAGGAATTCCACGTCAAATTTATCGATGACAGGTCTGCTCATAATCATCTAGTCGGCAAAGTTTTGTCACGACATCGGTTTTTACATAATAATCTGGTGTGGTTAGATGGTTTTTTTTTTCTTTTTGTCATTCCAAAATGCGAACGAAAATGAGCACCGACACCGAGATCACATTGCATTGGTAGACACTAGACAGATAAGATGATGTATGTTTTGTGTGCGTGTGAAACCGAATTTACTCAGGCAAATAGAAAAGTGCAGAATCGGATTCATTGGAGAAACTATAGTAGGTACCAGTACCAGTTACCACGCAATCAATGCTTGGCGATATTGAAAGCAAAAATGTCTTAATGAATTTGCGTAAAGCAAACAACCAATTAATTATATCGAACTTCACACTCCAAGAAGACAAATCAATAGATCAAGAATGCCGTAAAATTCTCGGAAAGCATACACAGACAGTAATTTTAATGAACTGGGTAAATATTAGAGAATCAACAATAACGGCTTTTATCTAAAGCAAAAATACATACCACGTAGAGGCTAAAGACTTCGAATAGCGATATAAAAAGTATGTGAAACTCTCATACAATTAAGTTGGAAATATCAAAAGTAAGAAGCTCTACACGCTCACTCAATTCACCGGGTCGGGCATTATCAAGTCAGAAATTACTCGCTTTGGTAATTTATTAGGCTCATTCGTTGTTCATTATTTTCCTTGTTATTATACCATAGATGGCCGTAAATTTAACACGGTACAAATCCTAAGAAAACCAGCCAAATTATTGAAGATTTATGAGATCCATCCCATGAGTAAAATCCTGTGTGGTTTATGGCTGACTCTTTTCCTTTTGTTTTGTTTAGGGAGGTGCGGATACTAATAAAATAACAAACTATTAGCACACGCAAACAACATACATCTAACGAAACATACGTGTTTAACGAGTCCACAAAAAGAAAGTTTCTGTAAACTGTTTCCTGTGCACCAGCGCTTCTTTCAAGAAACAAAGTAATAATTGAATACAATGCTCTGAGTGGGAAAATCAGTTAAGAGATCAGAAACCATTCTTCGATCCTCGTAAAAGCTTTGATGATGAATGACTTTTTAGGGGTCACGTCATAACTTGAGTGAGTCCTGTAACTGTAACTGCGACCGGCAAGACTTACAAACGCAAACGAATAAAAAAAGAATTCTTCTTTGTTTGCGCTCGAGACAATCTAAATTTATTTTTTTGTCGTCTACGTATCTCGTTCGAGATAAGGTTGGCCATCACCTTGTGCTGGCGTTTCGTTGAGAAAAACGTAAAATAATAAAAACAACGTTTAGCGTGCATCCCGCACCTCAGGCAAGGTCGGTGTCGTGTATTTGTGGACGCGGCAGCGGCATCCAACGCGTCCGCGCCGCGTGCTGAATGATTGGTTATATTCCGCGGAACATTTGGCAAACACTCTCATCAGCCATTCGCGATACTTGCCTACGTTGATTAGTTTAACACGAAAGGTGAGATATTTTTCCGTGTGCTCGTTCTTAGCAGCTATAACAATTTGTACAATTTGTATTTTATTGTTACAATTCAATATATTGCGCCTGAGAGTGAACTAATTAACTCTAGAGCCTATTTAAGTGTATCTTTTAAAAGTTTAAATTATTTTTTTAGACTAACAATGTCACGCTAGCTGTTATAGAAAGTCGTACTCATCTTCATGGCCACAACACAACTAATAAGTAAAACATTCCCAAATAACGAGGTGAAGATACCAAACATTTTTAACCGTAGACTTGAACCGGATTTTTGTGTTTACTCGTAGCACGGCCATCTCACTGACGCACACACGAACACCGAAGGCCGAGGGCGTTCGTTCTGTTATTTCGGTGCATTCATTCAACACGCAATGGCTTCGAAACATCGTAAACTGCGGATGTGTCACCCTCGCATCTTCACATAATATCAAACGCTACCGTTAGGCTTGACGAGTGTTTAGTGCATTTCAAATTAAGTACCTAATACCTGAAATCGACTTGCTGTACGATATCTACATTAAAACGCAGCCAATGAGTCATTCACGACTCGACGACGGCGCCTCGCAGTTCGGCCAACGACCCACTTCGGCCGGTACGCTCGCATTACGTACGCCTATGCTCTTAACCAGGTACTCCACGGCTATTAAAACGTCCACTGCATATCATTATCATACTCCATATCTCTATTTAGTGCTACTGTATCAAAGAACACCTACGTAATGTTAAGAGCGTTTCGTCTCGTCGCTTAATTTCAGTTTACAACGCTGTTAATTTTAACAAGTAAGTACCGCTCTTAACACCTACGACGACGACATTTAGGTCAATTTAAACAAGTGATAGCTCTTTCTCGTGTTTTAAAATATACCGCTAAGCTGAGTCTCACGGTTCACATTCGAGCATATAGGTAGCTATCTCACGCAACATCGCTGAGGATCTCCGCACTTATCTGGCTTGCACAAGATGACAAGATCATAATGATAATTTTACCTGGAAATTCTGAAGTACGGATCGGATGATTAAATTTACATTTCGGAATACTGTTTTCTCGTCATAAAGTTTTATATCCATTTTATTATTAAATTAATCCTCACCCACGCTCGCTTTCAATCACTTTTGACTGCTGATTAAAAGGGGCTTATTGATTAGATGTCGACGTCAGAAAACAATGCTTTTAAAACGAGTTGATTAATCCCACCCACCCTACCTGGATCGGCTGAAAAGTAGACGGGTATGTAGATAAGAAGCCTTAATCGTTTCTCTCATGATCGATGATAAAAGCCATTTTGGGTTAAGCATCTGCAAGGATCGTTCGTTCCTTAAGAAACCAATACTTAAGTCACCTGAATCAATTCTAATTTCCTCCTTCCGTCGACAAAGTCCAGGAAGTTACGACATAAAACATTCGTCACTTTTTAAGAAATATGCAAGTGCAAGAGGAGCAAATGCTTTACGTCGTCGATGATAAACATTAGTATGCTAGGGAGTCAGGTGTTTCATTAACGTCATTGTTTGGATTTATCCAAAGTTCTTTTAGTTACATATGCAGGAAATCTTTAACTTATTCCAATGCCCGCTTTTAGCGTGTCATCGTCAAGTCAAATTACCTAAATAACAAAACATAGATCTGGCAGATTTAATAGGAAGTAGTTCCCAAACCGATGCGATGGCTGATAGAGTCAGTTATACTTGAAGGGTCAAATAATTCGGAAACGTGATGTCGAAGGCAAACGTGACTTGACCGCTCACTCCGGGATCTTGAAATTAATCTTGTATTGTATGGAACTGGAAAAGAACAACAATGGTTACGAAAATGTATGTTTGTCGGCGAACACAACAATTATAGTTAGGTACCTACTTATTTTTTTAAAGTTAATTGGTAGTTGCTTTTCTATTTTATGGTTTATATCTAAGTATCTAATTGTCATGAAACTGTTTTTTTTTTTTCTAAATTTCTACACACCTAATACCAAATGCTACTTTATTATTTAAGTTGTTAAATTAATTGCAGGTTTATGGCAGCACGCAATGCAATCTACATCTCATTTCATTGATTACAAATATGCACAAGTTTCGAGTATGATAAATACCTACGCACTTACTTTGTAGGAAGGCGATTATCGGTCGGAAGTCAGCGGATATTGATTGTTTGTTTACTTGAATCAATTAACCATAAGCCTTATAGCATAACTGCGTAAAATCTATCGAACACATCGAAATACTGAGTTCTCTTTTCATATTTGATAAGGAAACTAGCAGCAAGGTAACGACCAATGCCAGGGGAATATTAATTATTCAAATCGTTTGCTAGTTAAATATAATTAAATGTAATTTATATTAATGCATCTGCGATGGTAGCCTAAGGTTTGGAGGGAGCAAGCTCTTTGGGTAAAAATTATGATACCGAATAAAATGCATGTTTCTCCTCTGATTTGTGATTATATGTATACCTATTCTATGATAACAACGGTGGCATGGTGAGGGTCATGACCCTTATGACCACCCACCTCGAAACGCGTCTGGTATGACTTTCTGTCAACTGCTTAATAATAATCGATTTCGCTGCCAGCATTGATAGTGGGACCACGGTGGATGCGGAAAGCACAAGACCGGTCTGAGTGGAGAGCCTTGGGGGAGGCCTATGTCCAGCAGTGGACGTCTTTCGGCTGACATGATGATGATGATGATGATTGATAGTACACGTACAACTTGTCAGTCTAGTTTGTAAAAATTTACACAAATGGTATCTTTTTATTTTTAATCCAGGAGACAAGGCTAGGTCGTGATTGTTCCAGTCAGGTTCACAAAGGAAAGACTAATCTAGTATTCCTTGCTGTTTGAAGCCGCGACTCTTTTCGGTGTGTCACAGATACAAATACCTTTGGTTATGGTTCCGGACATGCTTTTGAAATACCTGCCACTCAAGTCAAGTAGGTACATTCTGGCGATGAGGAAGCGGAAAATTGCGTATCAGTTGGATTCGCGTGGGTTATGAAAGGGGAAGTAGAATTGTGTCAATTAACTCGTAATTTGACGCACCTGCAACAATAGCGACGCTGTGTAGATGTTTGGATAAACATAAACAAGAGAAAGGTAAATTACCTACACATAAAACTTTCCTACCTACTGAGTGCTTGGTGTCTTTAAAACCTTTCAGACAGTAATTCGGCCCAGAATTCAAAATAACTCTGCCAATAATTGCTGTAGAAGTGTCGAAGAACTGTGTGATTTAACAGGACTAAACAGGTGTACTTAGTTGGTAAGAGCCTACCATAATAAAGGCTCTCGATCGTTTTTATAGAACATACCTCTATCCCTTGTGGGAATTAAAATCTCCCGGAGAATGGGATTGGAATGTGGGAATTAAAATCTCCCGGAGAATGGGATTGGAGAACGATTCCACAGAAGTATCTGTGCAATAACTAAGTAGTAGATTGGTAGTACTTAGGAAAAAAACCGGCCAAGCGCGAGTCGGACTCGCTCACCGAGGGTTCCGTGCAAATTTGTACGTATGCAAATAGTTCGTCTGCCACGACAATCGAGTCCCGAAGATTTCTCCTACATTTCGAGTAGAGCAATGTTCCAAAGCAAAATGTACGCAGGGTGGGGTCATTTTAAATTGGTCTGTTACATATCCTTACAGACAGACACAACAATTTAAGTTTTTCCGATTTATCAGATTTATTGTGCTATAAGTGCTACCTTCATACCAATTTTCAAGTTTCTAGGACAACTGGAAGTACTCTTTAGGTTTTGATACCACGGCAATTTGTATGCAAACACCGTTTTAATGACCGTATCTTTTGTTTGTTTTGACTCAGAAATTTGATTTTTTCACAGCTTCAAGGGACCGCAGACCTGAGTATTTGATATTAATTTCAGCAAACTCTACGCGTTGACAGACAGACAGATAGACAGACGGACAACAAAGTGATTCTAACACCTATAAAGGGGGGTTTTATGTTGTTTTGTTTAAGTACCGAAAAGAAGTATTTAAGTTGCGAAGATCTCTAAATATTCTACACGGTATTGTCAAAAGAAGTAGCGCTGAAGTTATTTAAGTATGAGTATTGCATATAGGTAACTAAGAAAAGAAAGTGAGTGATAAGTAGAATGATGATGAATAGTGATTTAGTAGGTAGGAGTTTTCTATTCTAAATGCTTAGCACTGTCTTCTTATAGGTCCAGATAGAATGTGAGATGCAGACAGCCGAGACCGTGCGGCTTTTGAATACAGATATACTTATTTACAACTAGATCAAGCACCCATCTCTTGTTTTATTGACCCGGTTCACTTACCTCAGTCTTCGTTATTCGATGTCGTGCTAACTTAACCACGGCAAAGTTCCCTTTGCCAATAGTCCGTTCTATGTCATAAAATCCCACCCTAATAGGGGTTTTAGCAGGACGTTCACGGTCCGCCATTGTCGCTCTTTTGCAAACACCTTAGTCTCAACACCTCACTACAAATCCAAATAAATGTGGCATAATACTATTAGTCCTTAGTTCATTGAATACTATAAACTAACACTGTTGTTTTTGGTCGGCGAAACGGCGTCGCTCATCACTGAGCCAGAGCTCTCACTAGCAGACCGTATTTTCTTAACGTCATTCAGTAAATTGCATTACACGTAGGTAGGTAAGTATTTGATCATTCTTGTAACATGATTACGCACGGTATTGTTGTTATTCATTGGTAAAGTAAATCTTATATAAAAAGATATTTCAACGGTTCGATGTTCCATGGATTTTTTTATTTCACGCCCTCTGATTTCGTGGAGTACGGTAAGGGCATGTGTAAAAATTATTTAGATTTAGAATATCACGCAGAGGCGGCGCGCGTTTGGGTAGATAAAGGAACACGTTACGCCGCCGCCTCGCCGGCTGTCAACCGGGTACTGAACTCTCTCAGTCGAGTCGCTCGGCTCGGCGCTCGCAGCTCGCAGCTGAACACAGCGACACACGGCGGCGAGCAACCTGCGGCACGCGCCTTCAGCGCCCGCCATGTTCTTTCTCGTGACGTCAGCAGCCTCGCGTGCCCTACCGACACCGACACAGCTACCTATTGATAACGTATACTTAACTAATGCTCTCTGAGATGTACCTACCTAAACCCTGAGCCTGAAGCTAACATTTATTGCGAGTACCTATATCTCAGAAAGATTATGGCTAATCTATCAGTGTTTCAGTTCTCAGCGATAAATATTAACTATCGATATACATTACGACGCCAGGATTAATTAAAATACCTATATGTACTTACTATAGGTACTTCCTACCTACTTAAAGAACAGTTAACCAACTAGGCAAACAAGGGAAATCGGGTTCGAAGGACCAAAATAAACATTTGAACTAAGTAGGCTAAGTAGGTATTTAATCAAAAGGTTGAATACAGCGTTTTCTTACTGCTGTTAAACCATCTCTGCTAAAACTTATTTAATACTTTGCATTAAACCAATGAAGAAATTGTTTAGGTACCTAATATTGTTGCGCTTAATTAATTACAGTAGGGATAATTAATCATAGCCTCTAGTAATTTACAACGTCTGCTAGTCAGTGTAAGTAATGCTGAGCCTGTAGCGTACCCGAGCGTACCTAATTTTTGACACAAGAAAACGTCTTTTGGGCAAATTGGCAGCGCCGTACCATAACATCGACAACAAACCATTGTCATAGTAGGTATTTGACGCTAGGTTTAGCAGCCCTTGGACTTAGGTAGGTAAGTATGTGGCGGCCGTCTTTCCAGTGACTACGGCGCCATGTTGTTATCTATGACAATGACAACTTGACAGCGCCTGCCTATAGAGAGTTGCGCTCCCGCATGTAATTCATTTTCATTCGTTACTTACATAAATAGATAAATAAGTCAGCACTACTGTATTAGGTGTTATACTCATTATAAGTATCACAAACAACATCTGCCGTTTTATTATTGAAAGGCGTAAAGTACGCCAAATTGATGACCACGAACGCGAAACGAACGCATACGGCAACGCTATACGCGGCCTGGTGACCGGCGGGCGATTCCTTCTGCAACCTGAGCTGTTGTCCCTCTTGACCCAAACAAAGCCCATGATCTCCGGGTTATCTACTGGCAAACCAAGATATCGACAATCTAGCTTCGAGTTTCGACTTCACGAGATTTCGTTTTGGGATCCGCTTGACTCCCAGTCCAGCCGCGGAATCGTAAAAAAAGTGTTTTAGTGACAAGTGTAGTGCATAGTTAAGATCATTATTTCGCGCCAGTGCGGCAGCGAACGCCGGGAGAGGACATTGAACCGTGCTCGCGAGACAGGTGACATCAACCCTCACCTATTATTATCATTATTGTTTGTCCATCATTAGGTAAGTAACTAAAAACACACGTAAACTTACGCAGATCGTACAAGCGCAGAAAATAAACTTTCTAAATCGCTATTATAACACGCACGTGCTACATGGGCATTATCTGCATATCCTTGGTGTATACATTTTTAATTTAATCACTGGATTCACTAATATCTACATTAAGTTACTTAATCCTGGAGCCTGCCATAACAGAATATCGCTGTAAACATAATTATATTGTTTTACCTAATACCAGCTAGAGGTGTGTCAATATTTGTGTCTATGAATCTGTAATTAATTTGTATTTCTTTACTTGAAATTGTCGCCTGGAATGATAAGGTGCAATATTCCTATGCAAATCCTGATTGAGTTTAATTACTAACAGTGATTGCTAATAACTAAACACCCCCAAAAGAAGAAAAGTAAAAAATCCTAAAAAAAGAACTCGTCCGACGACTATCAATATCAGAGCCCCAGCGAATTGAACACCTTCTAAGCGATGAAGAAATTGGTGACAGAAAGCCATCAGCTCACCATGAGCATTGAAAAACTGGCTGAGCTTGCCGATAAAATCATAGAGGTAGTACCGGGCCCACCCAGGCTGTGTGCTGTTGGTAAAGAATCAAGTGAACTCTCCTCGCTCAAAGACTGTGTGATGCAGCTTAGCACGCAAATAGCTGCTCTTACCAGTACACAGCAACGTGGCCGATCTCGCAACAGATCTATGCCCAGAAGTAAAAGCCGCAGCGGCATCCCGGTACCCCAACTGTGCTGGTACCACAAGAAATTTGGCATCAACGCAACTAGATGCACAACTCCGTGTGAATGGAAGGAAAACCCCAGCAGCAATCAGTAACGGCCGATACTGATTGCTGCGCCATTGAACACAACGGTCGCCGCCTATTTGTCACAGATAACTCAACCAAATACCAGTTCCTCATTGATACCGGATCCGACTTATGCTGCTACCCCCGCAACTGGCTCCGAGGGCAGAGGAAACCTACTGACTGAGAGCTTAGTGCAGCAAATGGTACCATCATCAAAACGTACGGTACTGTCAACCTTGAATTGAATTTGTATGGCAATTTGTATTTGCTGACGTCAGCACTGCTATCATAGGATCAGATTTCTTGTCACATTATCATCTCCTACCCGATAGTCGTACTAAAAGGTTGGTTGATGGCACTACTGGACTCAATACGGTTGCTACGAGCAAACAATCTAGTGTCAAAGCTATAGGTCTCCAGAACTCCTCCTACGCACAAGTGCTTGTCGAGTACCCAGACGTTGTCAGACCTCCTGGACTCCCACGTACAGTAAAGCATAATACGGTGCATCACATTCGGACCACTGATGGACCACCTGTTTCATGTCGTCCCCGTCGCTTAGCACCCCAAAAATTGTCTGCTGCATAAGTCGAATTCGAGGACATGGTGAAGAACGGCATCGCAAGACCTTCACAAAGTGCTTGGTCCTTTCCATTGCACATGACCCTAAAAAAGGACCAATCATGGCGTCCATGTGGCGACTACCGCGCCCTGAACGCCAGGGCTATTCCCGATCGGTACCCCGTCCGGAACATCAATGATTTTGTCAACAACCTTTCCGGAGCTGAAATTTTTAGCACCATAGATCTGGTAAAGGCGTACCACCAAATACCAGTTGCTGAAGATGATATCCCTAAAACCACTATCGTGAACCCGTTCGGCCTCTTCGAATTCCCTTTCATGACTTTTGGGCTTCGCAACGCCGGACAAACATTTCAAAGGTTCATCGATGAGGTCACACGGGGTCTAGATTTCGTGTTTCCATATGTGGACGATATTCTCGTGTTTTCTACTAATGAAAACCAGCACAGAGAACACCTTAAAATATTGTTTCAACGTTTAGAAAACTACAGAGTGGTAATTAACCCGACATAGTGTAAATTCGGAGTTCGTGAGGTCATATTTCTGGGTTTTCGTATTAGTTCGGAAGGCACTCGCCCACCAGAAGATAGAGTTCAAACCTTGGTCGATTTCCCGCCTCCGAGAACAGTGCAGGGCATGCGGCGTTTCCTCGGCATGTTAAATTATTACCGCCGATTCGTACCGCACGCCGCTCAGCTCCTAAACTACAAAATTCGAAAATCGAAGTTCGTATCGTATCGTCCCGCTCACTCTCGTGTTAAATAATATTAGCTTGAGAGGGACGGCACGATACGAAGTTCGCATTTTGCACTTCGTAGTCGGGGGGCAGTTTCAAGCTCCGCTGATTGAGGCCCATGATAGCCACTAATGGCAAGGGTGCCAAACCATTTATATGGTCACCCGAGCTATTAAAGCATTTTGGAGCTTGTAAAGGCAGTCTTTCAAACGCGATTCTGTTACAGCATCCTGTCCATGACGCGCCTCTTGGACTGTTCACGGACGCATCTAGCGCCCATGTGGGCTCTTGCCTACAACAAAACATCAATGACCTTTGGTGTCCCCTGGCTTTCTTCAGCAAAAAGCTTACTCCAAAGCAAGCGCAGTGGCCCGCGTACTATCGAAAACTACTAGCGGTATACGAAAGCGTACAACACTTTCGCCACATTCTTGAAGTTCAGCATGCGGCAATTTACACCGACCACAAACCGTTATTGTACTAAGCTACTAGTACTTAAGCTTCCACATATGCAGCTGAATCAGTTATCCTTTATTGGTCAATTCACGACAGACATCCGGTACATCAAAGGAGAAGACAACGTCGTAGCAGATGCGATGTCGAGACTCGCGAGGGTCGAAGCTATATCGGTCAATGAAAATTACGAGGCCCTGTCCAAATCACAGGAAGCTGACTCCGAGCTGGCTGATCTACGCCGGAGTGACTCAGGTTTGAACTTAACCAGATTAAATATTCCAGGTACTGATATTTTTATCTACTGCGATGTGTCAACGGGCAAACCGCGTCCCTACTTGACCCCTCCGTTTCGCCGCGCAGCTTTTGACAAGCTACACCACCTGAGTCACCCTGGCGTGAGAGCTACCACCCGGCTATTAACTAATCGTTTTGTCTGGCCTTCAGTTAGGAATGACTCTAGACGGTGGGCTCAGTCTTGTGAAGCGTGCCAACGCAGTAAAGTCGCAAGACATAATTCGACCCCTCTTGGCAGCATCGAGCAGCCATCTGGCCGATTTATGCACATCCATATAGACATCATAGGCCTACTCCCTGTTAATAACGAATTCCGTTATTGTTTAACAGCCATTGATAGTCTTAAGGTGGCTAGCGGTTTGCCCTATGCGCTCCATAACTGCCGAAGAAGTAGCCGACACATTCATCCGAGAATGGGTATCCCGCTTTGGCGTGCCGCTGGTCATCACAACAGATCAAGGAACTCAGTTTGAGTCTGATCTGTTTCGTCGCCTTATGCAGAGTTTTGCCACAAAGCGTATTAGGACTGTGGTCCTACTATCATATCATCCATGTGCCAAAATCCATACAGACTCCTGGATATATGCTCTACCTTTCGTCTTGTTAGGCATGCGAACAGCCTTTGAAGAAGACCTGAAGTCTACAGCTGCAGAGATGCTCTATGGAGAACCTCTCCGCCTACCTGGAGAGATGTTGGTCCCTGTTCCGGGCGGCACAGACAGTTCCGAAGATCCTGTCGACTTCGTCAATAGACTGCGCCGAAAAATGTCGTCTCTTCGTCCAACACCAGCGTCCCGGCATTGCAGACCAACAGCTTTCGTCTCGAAAGCGTTGGCCTCGGCGTCTGATGTATTTCTCCGCGACGACACGGTTCGACGCCCACTGCAGCCTCCTTACAACGGACCTTTCCCTGTGCTAAAACGCTCAGGTGACAAGAAGACCCTGACTCTAGCCATCAAAGGCAGGCAAGTCACAGTGAGCATTGACCGGGTCAAACCAGCATTCACTGAACAGAAAGGCTCTGTAGACCCGGCTCCTATCACAACTCCAATTGACCCAATTCCACCTAGAACCTCGTCTAAGGAAAAAGCTCAATCACAGCCTTCAGAGACAGTACCTGCAGATTCTGCTGCTCAATATAAGCGACCAGCTGTAAGTCGGTCCGGTCGGATTATAAAATTCAACAATGTTAAAGATTTTTGTTATTTTTAGTTTCTCTGTAAATTGTAATCTGAAGATTTTATATTTTATGTTGCGGTTGTGTATGTGTACGTACCCTTTTCCGTGGGGGGGTGGTGTGGCGGCCGTCTTTCCAGTGACTACACCGGACTACGGCGGCATGTTGTTATGTATGACAGATGACAACTTGACAGCGCCTGTCTATAGAGAGTTGCGCTCCGGCATGTAATTCATTTTCATTCGTTACTTACATAAATAGATAAATAAGTCAGCACTACTGTATTAGGTGTTATACTTATTATAAGTATCACGAACAACATCTGCCGATTTATTATTGAAAGGCGTAAAGTACGCCAAAAGTACTTTACCTAAATCTTTTTATTAGGTATGACAGCCTGTCATTGCACTGTTCTATGTTATTGTATTATCATGCGAACTAAATAAAAATCGACTAAGTAGGTACCTACCAAAGGTGTCTAAAAATGTTATGGACCAAGTGATAAATCGGATAAATCGGACATTTTTCATAATGACCGGGCACTACTGTGAAAAATGCCCAATATGAGAGGGCAATTTGATAATAATTATTCAAATTATCAAATTGACTTGATTGATATCAAGATGATGACAAATATATTGATAATAGTTGCAAGTGATGCTAATGAAAGGTTAAAAATACTAAAGTTGATTCCTATTGCGGGTAGTTTTATAGACATTGTCCTGTCAATAAAGGCTTTCTGGATTTTTGTAACGGCATAGAGTACTAAAAGGGATTACATATGCCTGCGCGAATTACATCGTACCTAATTACATAAGTAGGTTTTTTTCATTGATCTGAAGACTTTAACTTTTGAGTAGCAGAGCTAGACTAGACCTGAGGACGCTCAGGACTAGAGCTCCCCTCAGTCCAGAGCGAGCTCATCTCATGCCTCATGGGAATAAAGAGTGAGACACACTTTCACAGATTAGCAAACCTAAAATCTGTCATTAGATTAATGTTTATGCGGCTCAATTCAAGAGGATTTTTTTTATACGATGAGGAAGGCAAACGAGCAAGTGTAACCTGGGTACGTGTTTTATAAAGCTACAAGTTACCATTTACAAGCGGAAGTCTCATTCTATCACCTTTTATTAG
Organism: Clepsis dumicolana; assembly: GCA_963691665.1. Lineage (NCBI taxonomy): Eukaryota > Metazoa > Arthropoda > Insecta > Lepidoptera > Tortricidae > Clepsis > Clepsis dumicolana. The sequence continues at coordinate 7,632,621 of OY829520.1, read as the reverse complement.
AAAGAGACTTCCGCTTGTAAATTGTAACTTGTAGCTTGATAAAACACGGCGCTGATGGTAAGTGATCACCACTGCTCATAGGCACCCACACCACAACCCCGGAGGGTTCGCAGATGCGAACATATTCGCGTACGAATGATAAACATATTCGCGTCTTTATTATTCGTATGATATAAATATATATCATTAAACTTTTTTTTTTCAATTTGGTTTTGGAGCGTCTATACTAGTAGCTCAAACACTCTGAAATTAAAAAAATATATAAAGACATTTTTTCAGGGTGACTACACTGTCTTTTGCAATGTGTGAAGGTCTCTAACTAGGAATTGTTATAAATTTTCAGATATTTTTCAACAAATATTTATGTATATTCATTTAAAATCCTGTAATTTTCTTAACTGAACTATATTCAAGCATTTTGATCAGTTTAGGTACTGTCAATTCTCCTGTATTATTGAAGTGATAGATACCAAGATGTCGGTGATACTCTCTTATAATTTTGGCAAGAAAAAGATATTTGTGTAATTGCTGAAGCCTTCCCGCACTTCTTCGTAACTGTTAACTGTGCGAATGTGTAAATATTGTATAATACAACATCATGAATCAACTCGCTGACGAAAATGTGCAGAACGTCAAGAGTAGTCTCAAAACGACGAGCACAAAAAACAAAAATAAAACCGCCAAAGATAACTCACCCACTAAAACGACTGACGAGGTAAGAATAGTAAATGAAGAGAAATTAAGTGCGGCTTTAGCTAGTGCTTTACAAGTTAACAACATCAATAGCAACCTAACAAATGGCACGAGTGATCACTCGAGAGAAGAAATCCCGCCCTCCGACAGTGAAAAAGCGTCCGGCGAAGACTCAAAAGGTGCAAATAGAGTACAGTCGAATGAAGCCAGCAACGGCGAAAGCAGAGGGACGTGTGCTTCTGAAATGAATATGGTGAGATATATCTTTGAAGAGGCTCTAGAGAACCTTGAGAACACTTTAGACCTGCAAGGTCAGCAGTCATCGCAGGAAGAAATTGAAATCATATCATACGAATCTGAACTGCAAATGCCTGAAATCATGAGAGTCATACAGAAGGATCTATCAGAACCATACTCAATCTACACTTATAGATATTTTATACACAACTGGCCTAAACTTTGCTTCTTAGCGACTCATGGTGAGAAGTGTATTGGTGCCATTGTATGTAAGCTAGACATGCATAGAAATGTGGTAAAAAGGGGATACATTGCTATGCTAGCTGTGGATGAGAAATACAGGAATAAAAAAATTGGATCAAGGCTAGTACGGAAAGCAATACAGGTAAAGAACTATTTCAAATAACATTCTCATTGAAATAGTAAGATTATTTCAAATTAGAATCAAATATTTTTAATTATTTACCTCAAATTCTGTTTATTTTTTGCCATAGCTACAACATTGTGCAACTTTAACACTGTAGGCATGCAGATATCGACATTTGACCCTGAATGTGTTAATGTTTTTGAAATTGTTTTGTAAAATTTTCTCAATCATATTCAATTATGTTCATTCGAAATCCTTATTTATTTTTGCTTACCCCCATATTATGTTTGGTTCCAGGCAATGATTAATGACAATGCAGATGAAGTAGTCTTAGAAACTGAAATAACAAACAAGCCAGCACTCATACTTTATGAAAACTTGGGGTTTGTGCGTGATAAGCGTTTATTTCGATATTACCTCAATGGTGTGGACGCACTACGATTGAAGTTATGGTTAAGGTGAAACTCGTAGGTAACCAATGGGAAATTCTCAATGTTGTGTTTATATACTTCTGAGGCTGCACCTCTCAGGCATAACTATGATAAAGTGAACCTGCTGTTATAAAATGATAGCCTGACAATATAACCTGCTATTGAGTGCTATTGAATATCCGTGTGGTTTTAGCCAAATGTATAGTTTGTTTCAATATTTTTTATTGTCATGTGATAAGTTTTTATTTCTTATTTATGAGTCAAAAATTGTTATTAAAATGTTTTACCTGACTTCTTTTATATCTTGAATATAAGGTTATAAATGATTGATTAAATGTCCAAGCTAAAATACACAACTTTGAAGAATTTGTGCCTTGTAGTGATTTATTTACTTACCCTATTTCCGTTTGCTTTTCTAACCATAGCCACCATATAGAGAAACATCATAAATATCATAATAGTACTTATTGATATAAGTGTGGAAGGTATGTCATTTTGCGCGAGTCTCCAGATGTCTAGGCCCGACCCGCAAGGCGAGGGTCGAGACTCTGGACGAGCGAAAATGACCCTTCCACATGTGTACCAAACTACGATTTTTAATATATTTACGAAAACATGACAAGGAGGCGCTGGGCCGGCAGGTGCCCACCACCACCCGAGGCGGAGGAAGGTGGCCCAGTGCCAACTACAACAGTGAAAAATACAACTTTCCGCATGGTTGTAGCTACAAAAAGTACCACTTTTTGAGCAACTATTAAAAAACATTTTATAGTTAAATTGAGAAATGTTTTACATGTCGGAAGTGTTTTGTATCATTGAAATAAGATTGATTTTTGCCTGGTCTCAGGAAATCTTTTCACTAGACCTATACCTACCGTCTAATATTCCAATAGTCATGTTATGTTAACAGATGTTAGTATCTGGTAGTAGGTGCCTACCAAACCATAATGTCAAACCCAGGCCAGGTATAACAATAAGTACTTGAAATCTCTGAATTTAAGGGGTCAACCTATTAGATTTTATGATGAATGTTAATTTAAATAATTATAAAGAATTTCCATTGATTCATATTTTATTCTTCTACAAGCAGAGTCAAAGAGTAAATGTAGCAGTATTGGTTGAAGCTCCATCATAGACAAACAAATTATTCACTGGCTTGTACTGTTTGGTCATGATCTTGATTGCCTCCTGGGCAATACAGCCTCCCAAAAAGGCTGACACGCTGTGTATCTCAGCTCCACCATAACGGCACATTTCATGCACATGGTCATCTTTAGGGAATGGTGAACATGATACATCTGTAAGGAGTTTGGAAACACAAGCTTTCAAAATAGCTATATCCCCTTCTGGTTCCCAGTCTCCTGGAGCCCTAGAATGCTCAGAGTGGAACATTTCGGCAGCTCGTAGCAGAATGTAGTGTACCATCATGACATCAGGCTCTTCCAGATGTCTGGCTATGTATGATGCTACTGGACCACTCTGATACTCTGAGGCAATACTGGATCCTCTCACTAAATGTAAATTATGAGCATGTCTGCAGAACAGTCTCACATTAGCCTCGCTGATGCGATCACAGTGTAACTGATTTACTATTTCTTGTACTTTTCTATACACTGCCTCAGCCTCAAATTCTGCTTGAACTCTATAGATATTCTGCAATTTTACATAATGCTCTGTTGAAGCAGTCATATCAGGCAGCACTCCTCGGAGAGGTAGCTTGCCTTTTCCTTCAGCTTCTATGAAGCCTCTCAGTGCAGAACACATGATCCAGAATGGTGAGCTCTCCTTAGTCAAGTTGGTAGCAGCACTAGAGTAGATCAGATCTTGTATCTTGACTGGTAAAAATGTAGGACATAATGCAGTAGTGATGGCTCTTAAAGCTTCCTCAAAGTTCTCTTCGTTGATTGGAACTCCATTCTCATCTTTTCTAATAAATTCACGAACCAAGTCTCTAACTTCATTTTTTTCCTTCCTACTCATTGGCCATCTGTGGTCATTTTGGATTTTCTGCCATTTCATTACAGCCTTATAAAGGATGACTATCCATGGAATATGGCCATGATCTTTCAGGTCTAAGGCTTCAATGTCTATACTATCTAGGTATTCCGTGAGTGCAGGGAATGGAACATCTAGCCGCAGGTCTGGTTGTTCATTATCAGGATGAGTTTCGATAATAGCATGTTCCTTCATTTGAATTCTGAATGAACCTAAGAAGCCCACAGAGCGACCCAGAATGAATGGAACATTTATATCCCACAAATGTTGTGATAGTTTCTTAATAGTCTTTTCACCAAGAGCAGTAGCTATGACCACAGTAAAAGACTTGAAAAAGTCTGGGTTTTCTTGCAATATTTGTTCACTTGGTTCTTGAACTGCATGACCTTGAACAGCAGAATTTAATTCTAAAATAAATCGCAAGGTTTCAGATCCCCTATTCAACCCTTTACTTGAAGTTTCTAAGAAAAAGTTGCTTCCAATGTCCTCTTCACTCACAGTATGATCGTCGACGATAGTTGCTGCACCGACCCCTGGAAGAATTATGGACTTCAAAATCTCGGTCCCTAGTGCTGTTGCGTTTATCAAACAAATGTGTCCCTTTTCGAGAGCTGTTTGGCCGTGATCACCCCATAATCGAAGTTGCCGGTCATATTGTTTGTTCTTCTCACTTTGTTCTGGAGATTTTGGTGACGGAGATGCCATAGTTTTTATGGAATAGAGACAAACAAATTTTAAACTAGCAAGACACTTGATGATAAATAAAAACACTAACCTAATATCCTAATGATGACTCTAAAAAGTTATTTTTCAATAAAAGCTGGCTAGTAGTACGGACTCATTGTCATCCACTTGTCAATCAATCATCACAATAGATAGATATAGATAGAAATTCAAGTGTCAATCAAATAATTTTTTCAATATAATTATTTCATCACATGAGGGATAAGCGAAGGAAACTAAGACCATACAGCCATATCTGTTGTTTTTTGTAAATTTTCTGTAAATTAAAGTCCCGTCACAGTTAGAGTCGCCAATCTGTCCTAGTCAATTCCTGTGAGCTGCTCATGCCTTCTGTAAAGATAGCGTACTTTATATCCTTTATGGCGAGTAACGGCCGGCGGGTACTTAGGGGTAACAAATACAGGCAATACGCGCGCGTTTTCAGTTGAATTCTGCATTTACTGCCCCCCGACTACGAAGTGCAAAATTTGAACTTCGTATCGTGCCGTCCCTCTCAAGCTAATATTATTTAACACGAGAGTGAGCGGGGCGATACAATAAGAACTTCGATTTTCGAATTTCATAGTCGAGGGGCTGGTGCCACTGTAATCACGTTAATTTGTTGTATAATATATTGTATTTATTATAACCACCAAACAACACTAAGCAATTGACTGATGCGATCCACTCTCACTGATTTTCCACCAAGCACCACTCTAATCAACATAATTAGATCTATTGTAAATAAGGCCAACCACATACTATCCAACAAATCCACGGTGAAATAGTGAGCAGATTAAACGATGACTTAAATGCACCCGTTGATAATAAAAGTAACATTATAGTAACGCCTGCCCCCCGACTACGAAGTGCAAAATTCGAACTTCGTATCGTGCCGTCCCTCTCAAGCTAATAATATTTTACACGAGAGTGAGCGGGAAGATACGATATGAACTTCGATTTTCGAATTTCGAAGTCGGGGGGCAGCCCCCCGACTACGAAGTGCAAAATTCGAACTTCGTATCGTGCCGTCTCTCTCAAGCTAATATTATTTAACACGAGAGTGAGCGGGACGATACGATACGAACTTCGAATTTCGTAGTCGGGGGGCAGGTTAAACCCCATAACCCATGTTAAACCCAAGAAGCTTCTTGGTTAAACCTAATATGTACCTTGCCTTCACTCAGCACTCTCCAATAAGTGACCGATATCTTTCATACCGTCTCTTTATTTTGTTAGAACTAAACTAGCAGAGATGACATTTAATTGTTAGCATAGAGTAATATAATATACGGGGAATAGAGCGCCCTCTCAGCGGAAAAAAATGTCACCCTCAACCAGCCTCTACAGCAATGCCATCTTTTATCTTTGATAATCGACAGAACAGATTTCATAACACACACACGCGCGCAAGCTCGGACACACTCGCGCGCGGGCGCACGCACACATGCACGCGCGCGCACACACACACGAATTATGTGTACACTCTCTTATTAGATTAGACATTATGAAAAATTCAAACTCAGAATTCAAAATCGTTTATTTCGTAAATTATACATTTAAAGCGTTCAAAATCGCAACAACTAACAATAGCACAAATCACAAGCATCTGATATCGCAATAAATAACTGAAACAACACAGAAAGATTGTAACTAAAGCGTCCGAATTTTCGCCGCAACGTCCAATACACACGAACTGACACTGATAAAACGGAGGAGCTGAAAATCGACTCTACGTATTTACTAGTGAACAATTAACGAAATAACAGTTAAACACTGCGCATTTTCTAAAAAACAAAGCCGCTGGGCGCTGCATGCTATGTTTACTTGAGTCCGAAAATTTTGAAGGGATGTAGTAGGTGTACCAAAAACCGTTTTTTTTTTCTTCTTTGCATGATGATAAATTTTGCAAATTTTTTAACAGAAGTACAAGCAATAATTTGTGACTGAAAATTACAAGCCTTCGGTTCGATATTTTTTCATAAAATTTTGCAATATATAATGAAAAAAAAAATAAACCGTATTTTTTAAAACCGACAGCAATGATTAACGCACTAACTACTAAAAATTTGCCTTACACAGGTAAGAGATGGCGCAGCTAAAAACTTCAACTGTACAACTGTCAAATACAGGTAACTTATCTGAGGGTGGTGAGCCCTTCCTTAGCTAGTCTATGGATGGCGTGAAGGTGAAGTGAACGAACGAGCGGAGCGAAGGAGTTGGAGTTATTGGCCAAGTCAAGTACAAGTAGTCCAAAGTAGTCTGTGTTATTGGCAATGCTATGCATTGCAAGTAGTTGTTCGTCGATATTTTTTACGAAAATAAACAAATTGTGCGGCGAAAGCAATGTTCAAGAATTATTGTTGTTGGACTAATATGTACAGAAATGAATTTACAAACATTATTTCAGGATTTTAATCCTAGGTAAATTAGTGTTACTGTCACTCTAATTTTAAGTGTTGTTTAATGACAGTGCTCTACATGATTATATTCTTTCGTTGCAGCAAATTTGTGGTGCACAGTTGCCTGCTAGTTTTTACAGCGTTGCTAGCTTTAAAGCTAGACAACGCGATAACATGGTCGTATTGGGCCGTGTTCACGCCGATATGGGTGTGGAAGTTCCTTGTTATCATTGGTGCAACAGTTGGCACTTATGTTTGGTGGCAGTATCCCCACTTCAGGTAAAATAGAACTACTCGCATTCAAAGACTAGCAATATCCATATCCATCAGCATATTAAAATAAACCAAGAATAAAGAAGAAAAACCTTTGCAGCCAGTGATGAAAGCATGTGTTGATAATATTTGTCTTTAAATTCTATATCTATATTTCTTTTCCAACACAGCATACCAGTAAATGCTTCTGCATTATTTCATGCTACATAAATGATGATGAATTTCTTTTTTTAATATGCAACTTGCTAATTGATGAGCTGCTCCAGCCTTTAAAAAAATTACCTTTAACTCTTTCAGGTTAGAGGGTGAGGCATACATCCACTACAAAGCCATGCTGATCAGTCTTGCCATTCACCTAATCCTGCTGATGTTCGAGCTGCTTGTCTGCGACCAGCTAACCATGGGCCGCCATGTCTGGATACTCGTTTTCATACCCTTAATATTTATAAGCATAGTGTCCATTGCTATTTGCATATGGTCCGTCAAGCATGACCGCAGTTATGAGGTTGGTGCAATTTTTTCATAATTTTTAAGAAAACCATTACCACCACTGCCATTGCCACTTTAATGTTGGGGAAGCACCAATTACTATCTTGTCAGTGGTAATGAAAAGTTCCAAAGCAATATGTCATGTTGCAAAGAATAATGCAATCAACTTACATGTTGCTTATAGAAATTTCTGTTCCACTGTTAATGTCACATTTAGTACCGTCGAATATCAATATCTGCATATGCATAGTATAATATTTTAACCTGATAGATTGTACACATCCTATTTGTGCTTAGAAATAATGGGTTCATTATTAATGACAATTAGTTTAATGAAATATGACTAATTAGTTGTTGCCATGTAAATTATTGAGAATACTGGCTTACGCCTGCAGCTTTGACCCTTTTGTATTTTTTTTCCTAATATGTTCTTTCATGCAAGCCATGCACTAACAATTATGAACACGGATTTATTATATTACTGCCATTACTGAAATTGTTAATAGCTTAGTACATATTTCCTACTTCTAGTTGGAGTTGTTCTGTGCAGTGAACATCCTGCAGTTCATATTCCTAGCGCTGAAATTGGATGATTTCATCAACTGGTCCTGGGAGGTGGTGTTTGTGCCACTCTGGATCCTGATGTGTCTAAGCCTAGTTGGTGAGTGTATGTTTCATACTTATTTTACTAATGTCTTCATATACTTGCTTACCTTTGTTGTTTAAAATTATCCCCTTAATAGACAACAAGGAACCCTTATAGTTTCACCATGTCTGTTTGTCCGTCTGCGCCATTCATATACATAATATATTAGTCATGCTGATAAAGTGGTACAATAAATGAGTTCTAAGAGCTAAGAGAGAGTAGAGCCGGAATCACAGTTGCAATAAGCAACTGTTGCGGATGCTGGTCGCCAACTAAACACAATATTTGAGTGAATGCTCAGCACTTGAGTTTCATTTACAAGAGATTTCGAGGGATATTCTGGACACTGTTATTTGTGGGTAATATCTATCTTCTGTTTCCAGGGGTGCTGTACAGTATAATTTTCGCGGGCATCCTGCTGCGCACCCCCGATGTGAACATACAACAGCGGCGCACGAGCTTCAACTCTGCTCTCGCCTACACGTTCACTGTCATACCTATTTTAGTCTTTCAGGTAAGTTTGACCATTTTACCGTAGAAATCATTGTTTGTGTTTAATACTAGTAGTTTATGCAACTGAAACAATGAGGGTGGTTAAAACACGAGTGGTTTAAGACCCAATTATGTAGAGTTGAATGCAATACTTTATAATTGGGCTTAGTCTGGTTTGCCTAAGTATTTAATTTAGTTAGTGCCTCTTAAGGTATTTTGAGAATATATTCAGCTTTACTTACTTATCGCTTCTCGCTCCTACTGATAATTAAAAAATACTCATATGATAACATGATTCGGCGTCATGCGTTATTTACATATTTTTGGAAACTTCAATGTCCCACCTACAACTTTTATTTTTTAGATTGATAGTTATAGTTAAAACGACCACTTATAGGTGCTACTTACGAACAAGCTGGACGACGGCCTGTCGCTGTCGTACACGGCGGTGGCCAGCCCGCTGTTCGTGAGCTACGCGACGCTCATCATCATGTCTTTCAGCTCCAAGGGCGGCAATAAGTGTAAGTATTCGATGCTATTATATTCCTGGGGCGAGACAATAAAAGCGGCTACGTACGAACCCACGCGCTCTCCCAAGACTGTGCCGGACAAAATTATGATTTACTTATGCAATATGTTTTCAACCAATGTTTTTAGTCTCTCTCATTCTTTTAAATAATTTCGGCGGACAAATAGCCTACCAGCGAACATAGGTTTTGTAATACAACCGAAATGTCCAGGTAATTATATTTATGCAAATAAGAACGGAAGTCGCAAAAGTTACAGATAACCTACTTGATTTAGTTGGACAATTGATGATTCTTTGACGTCGCGTGGGCAGCACGAATAGAGGACAATTTGAAAGTCGTTCATTTTCAGACACTGCCTAATACAACTGTAAGGATAGTTTGTTTTGTAACCGCGTGATGATTTTAGACTTAAAGTTTAATAGGGTAAGACCGTGGCGCTTTCAAACCCAAAGTGCATTCAATAATTCTTCTTTTTCAGGGTGGTTCGGCATCAGGAAAGATTTCTGCCAGTTCCTGCTATCTGTGTTTCCGCTATTGCAGGAATACGCTAACATCGCGTACAACAACAATGTCAACCGGGGCTCCAACGTCGTCCCCAACGACCCCCCCGGAGGCCCGGAGCCCTACCGGGACGAAGCCACACACAAAAAAGACAAAGATAAAAATTCTCATAAGAACCAGAAGAAAAACGAAGCCATGAAGCCGGTAGTGCCTGTTACTAGTATAGACATGCCTGATTGATGTTTCAAACCAGGAACTGAGTGTCGTGTGTTCGTGCGTTACGTCTGTACATATTCAGCTTGATAAGTGTTAAAAGCAATACGTATTGTTAAGTTTGATATTACGTTAGCGTTAGCACTAAGCTACTTCGTGTAGGTATGGCGTAGAAAGTATTATACCTCTAGGGATGTGATTTATTTTTAATGTTGGATACGTTTGGTTGCGATGTTTGTTAGTTTATTAATTTAAATGGGGCTATGGACAAGGTATACTTTGTTAATCGTGACATGACATTAAACGGTATCTTTTAGCTTAAATTAAAACACTAATAGTAGGTTAGGGTGTAACAATTTTTGCGCTATGTTTCCGGTTTTTATGGAACATGATGTCTTACCAATAGTTTGATGGAGGGTTTATAACTTTGTTAACGTTTGTTTTAGTAGGCAATAGCTTTATTTGGGTGAAAATTGTACCTCGTTGATTTAGGAATCACTACAAAAGAGTAAACGACGAGATCTATTCCTATACAAATGGATTGTAGTAAAGGCAAGAAATGCTAGATGATAGATGTAAATAATTTATCTATCACCAATATTATTAGCTGTTTTTCCGTCGGATAATTCAGGTTATTGGGCGATCTCATTTACATTCATATTCTACTACCAAGTCAATACAATTTATTGGTTTCAGTTTCTGTTCCTAGCATTCAAGATATTAAGTTCACACTTAAAACGTTAAGCAATAAAATGCAGGTGCATATTTTAATAAATTTTCGTAATTTTAAGCTTTTGATAATGTTAAATGATTTCTTTGTGCCTCTGAAGCAATATCGTTGTCGATATATATTTTTTATTAATGTTGTTATGAGTATGGAATTAATTGTAGATCAGATTACATAGCCGTGCATTATAATCAAGTAGATCAATGTTGTTAATGTGTGTGTGTGTGCCTAAGTCTCACGATTTTGGTTCACTAAGCTGGTTGGTTAGAATACGTTACTATTCTGGTGCTTTACTTTTTTTGACATTTGTCTTCTACGTGTTTGACTAGTTATAAAGGGACAAATGCTCGTCCGATAAATTTTTCTTTCTTTTTTCTTCATTTTTTTTTATTAACGTTAATTGCTCCACGTTAAAACAATATTGTTTCCTTATTTAAAAAGAAAAAAACAATTATACCTGTTAATATTAGCAAAGGTGTAATTCCGTGTTGAATATTTTCATCGCTTAAAAAGGTAGGCGGGTCTTTTCGTGCCAAGTGGCTATCACTCCCGGTGTTCGTGACAGCAACGCGTCCTAAATGACGCCGTAAATACGCTTCACTTGATTTATGTACCTAGCGGGGACACGGGCCCTCCCATTGTTAAACCCGAAGGGTTACTTGCCCCAATTATTTTTTGTGGAAAATGGGGAAGCGAGACTTACATATCTATTGCAACATAGGGCTAGGTATCGTTACGATGTGTGACAATACTGCATAATAAATTGCGAGTTTCCTATCAGCTACTAAGGGTACCTATGGAAATGGATACAGTCTTCAGACTTCAGTTATGCGCCTCGGTAATCTTCTCCACGTTTGTGAAGTGACTATGTAAATTGCCAAAGCGCATAATTTTATTCAGAATACTAAGTTATTTATTGTAACTTGTATTATTTTTTTGGAAATTACCGTTATAAAATAATTATTAAAAAATTAATTGTATGCTATCGTATACAAGTTCGGAGAAAGCAATTTGAGTTGAAAAGGTAAATAAATTAAAACGTGAATGTACAAAAGACAATATTAGTTAAATACTGTTTAGCAAAACTTTATCATAAATTGTTTTTTCTGTGATACTGCTCTTCCTTTAAAACGTGATTCGTTCATGATGCCTATACAGTTTATTTTGTTACTAAGCTATCATACGTAATCAACGTCTATTTTATGTTTCATCGAGGTTATAAATAAAAGTGTACATAGATATTGTAGTTTTTTTTACGATAGACTAACATACTGTTTAATCTATAGATGTCTATGTGAAATATCTACCACATTCATTACGTAAAAGTCATATTTGGAGGTTTACCTTGTGGTAAAAGCCTTGACCTCTCTTATCTTTGCAAAGAGTTATGATACCTATACGATTACATTTGACTTTTTTTTTTTCGATTCAAAACCCTAAGGTCGAATTGTATCGACCTGGTTAACTCATTAACCCGAGTTAACTTGATGTATTTGTAGCCTGAAGAAATGCTAACACCGGGTTAGTGCTTAACCCCGATTGGTGCAAGTCGGTCTAACTGATTTCGAATTGAATATATTATACGGTTCGTAAAGGGTAGAGTAGGTTTAGTTATTTTTTTCCACTGGACTAGTTAATATATTCACGATTTAAAATAATTATTAAAAACCATGGACGCAACGTCGCGTCCGAAACGTCGAGGTATTTAAATTGAAATATATATTTTTTTCGCGATTGAGTCCCGAGTATCATGATAATGTGGTTAAAATACTCATGATCAGTGCCTATCTAAATTATACAGAGGATGCTTGTACGTGTACTGAGCTGTTTACACTTAAAATAGTATAAGGACAACAAAAACCTAAAACTTGTTTTCAGTGCATGTTTGCAGATACGTCCATACAAATATATTTTAAGTAGGCGTATAAAAGTCATATACTTACATGTAACATGTGCGTTCTACTTAATGTTTACACCGTAAAATAATAGCCGTCTAACTCAGTAACCTTACTCAAACTTTCCTTATTGCACCGCATTTAATCACCCAGTGTGCACGCACCTTTCGTGTTTCAGTTTTAAAACGCCCATTAATTCGAATTTCGTTCGGCGTAACGCCAAGGTCAGGGCAGAATGGCGGTACTATGTTGAACGATAATTCGAAACTTGTCGTACAATGGCCCAGACGCCAACTTCGAATGCCCCTCGCGACTGGCACGGACGTCTCTGCACCATCGATTTTGTTCACTGAAAACCCTGCAGACCACAGTTCCTATAATGATTCTAAGGAGGCAACATGTCTCGAAATCATATTAACTTGTTTACAAAATTGAATCCGACTGCTAAAATGAAATAGATATTATTTAATTAAACTAAAAGTAGCAGGTATTCCTAAACTAAAATGACAGCCAAAGTAGTCGGCAAGAAATGGATCAGCGAAGAGACCACGGAGGAGGAAGAATTGTTCAGTCACTGCAGGGAAATGGAGATCGTTTGTTATGCCGTAACAAAAGTGATAATAGATGCGGACAACAAATGGAAAGGCGCTAAAGGTAGCAGCACTCCGCATTCGCTGTCCAACAGGAGTTATATTACTGGACTAGTCAATATACAGGCAAGTTCGTTAAACTTGTTAAAAACGTTAGTACAAATTGCTGTATGTGACAAATATTTAACTTTTTGCCTATCAAAACATTGATTTAGCACTTAAATTTGGTTAGTTGCAGTCACCTACACACCTACTCTCTGTTTCACTCTTCAATGAAAGGCTTTCACTTTTGTTATTGAGCATTGACGGTAGTTTTCCTTACAGGTGCTAGATCAAATAATAGAATATTTATCCAAAGTAGTAAAATCCTTCTACAAGCTGAATCCAAAACTAGCGCGACTGAAGAAAGACAACGGCCTAGTTCAGAGCAAGCACGACCACATTTTCGACAAGTTATGCAGCAGCAGGTTTATACTGATGCAGGCGATACATGGGCTAATTGACACTATTTTAAGCACCTGCCTGCATAGAGAGGATTCTAGGAAAATGATTGAGTCTTGTTTGAGGTAAGTTCAATATTCAATGTTCGAAGGACCAATAACGACTTGTTCTGCGGAACCTTTTTAATAAATGTCTGTTTCCAAGTTCAGTGAAATTATAAAACCGAAAATTTTATTGCAGTCTAGTCTCCATATACAATCAAATGATAGGTTTGAGCTACAAAAAGTTCGCTTCAAGATTTAGTATCTGCAGTAATACGTATCCCAACACTATTAGTGAAACGAAAACCATTACCCTCACGAAAATGGTTCAGGTAAGTTAAATAACTACATTATAACTTAGGCCTTCTAACTAATAATAATAACCATTACGAAACTTATCTCTTTTGGAACTTGTTACAATTTGGATGAAACATGCCTCATTTGCAGTTTTAAATGATTCGCGGTTAATTGCATTAGACATAATGAAAACGCATCCCGTTTTCATTATGTCTAACTAATGTCTGATTTGATATGGTCCACATGTAAAACTAAGTCAACACCAACGTCTTAACAAAATGTCTTTATTTTTTTATGCTCGCAGGTCCTAGCCAAGAGTCGAGTAGAGATCAACTGCCACCGCCTCATCAACTGCCTGATCAAAATGTACAAGCCCGAAGACAACCCCGACAGCGACTCTGGTTCTAGCAACGCGGATAGCATAGAAATATATCAGTAAGAAATGCAGAGCATACTTACACCATGTTTTATTTTGTGCTAAAGCATGTAGCCTATTAATAAAGTAATCAACAGTTTCTTAATTTTCGCGCAGAACATTCAGGCGTCGGGTTCGGTCTGGATTGGCCCAGCGCGGACCATAGTCTCGTAATCATTGGCCTTTGGGTTCAAATAATTCAGGCGTGTAGTGTGTAACTACTTATGTCTACATTCGCGAAACCGCGCGAGTTCTTAGTTCGGGACGTACATGTCACAACTTAAATCTGTCGCTTACTCTAAATAGTCGACCGGATATCCTAGTGGTTAGAGACTCTGAAGCTTGAGGTCCTGGGTTCGATCCCCGGTCAGGGCAGATGTTTGTATGATGAATACGAATGTTTGTTCTCGGGCCTTGGATCTATATAAGTATGTTTATCCGTTGTCTAGTACCCATAGTACAGGCTTTGCCTAATTTGGGACTAGGTCAATTGGTGTTAATTTTCCCATGATATTTATTTATTATTTATTTATAATATTCGTATATATGTGGGAATGAGATGGTGGTACTGTGGACGAATGATTGATGCAAAAGAGCGGATAGAATGACTGGAAGATATTTTGTGAATGAACGGTGAGAGTGAGTGTATGATTGAGATTCGATTGGGCTGTCTTAGCGATTAGATGTGTTATAACTTTTTTTTTACTTTTATTAAACTCTTTTTCTTAATTTAAAACACCTTGTTTCCTTCATATCGATCCCACATATATTCGCAGCACTTTAACAAAACACATAACGCCGCCAACGTCGTCCATGTCTCGCGAAATGACTGTAGACATGCGTCGAGAGGCGTTTATAGACAAGAAGAAAGCCAAGATGAAGCAGGCGCAGAGTCTGGTCGAACTGAAGAACGAACAGAACAAAATGATTACTGATGTTCTGACCGCGCAGAATTCAGATTGTGAGGTGGCTTACACGTCCCTGATAACCAACCAATGCGTTTTGGAGAATATATTCAATACAGACGGTAAGGCTAATACTAAACTACCTAATTAATTTAGTATAGTCAAATCTTCCAATTGCGACCCCTAACAAGGAATCTTACATGTGTCATTTATTGCGAAAAGAACTTACTGCGGGTTTCACCGACCTATTATTTGGTCTACGTTTAGTAGGATTCAAATTACAAGCACTGTACAAACCCTTAATGTTTTTTTTTTTTTACTTTCTAGATAATGTCAATAGCATTCTTCAAAGTGAGGAAATCTTCATAGAAATTCTTCTGGATACAGTCGCAAACATGGCTCCCACAATGTTGGGGACGAATGGAGTAAGGAAGTTAAAATCGGGTAAGTTTTTCTCTTTCTTTTTAAACTACTTAAAAAAAAACAAAGTGCGTCTCTCCATTTGTCCGTTTGCTACGTCTCACGGCTAAACCACCGTACGGCATCAAATGAATACGAAAAAAAAGGTCGTGCTACTTTTTACACAACTCTCCACGCAGGAGAAGTCGCGGGTAAAAACATAATAATAACGTTGAAGCAAAGAATAGGTATAGACCTAGTAGAGAATCTTTTCCCACGGGCCAGGCAAAAATTAATTTTATGACAATGTCATAAACATTTTGACAGGGGAAAGCTTTTCTCACTTTAACGTGTCCAATGAATTTTAGGACGAGTACAAGCTAGTAAAAAAGCAGCGAAGAAAGTGACGGAATATTATCAGAATATTTTATGGGGCGACGTCGGCAGTTGTTTGGAGCACATAGTATTGTGGTGGTCGTCTTTCCCTTTGGCTATCAGGTAATTCTAATTTTAAGCTGTCTAACAGATGATATAAAGTTCCTACACACTGTATTTTCATGTTTTGTCTCTTTAGATCTCCTCACACAAGTCAGAATCTCCGAGAGTGGCTGTTTGCTACTTTTAAATCCAATAGTAAGTATCGGTTTTAAAATCGAATTCCAAGACACTTTTCTTACGATCTAACAACAATTTGCTACATCTTATATGAAAAAATATTCTCTTTGCAGATACACCCGAGCTGGTACTGGCTGCATTGAGGATACTGGCTGATGCTCTCGGTTGCCACGTCACCTCGACGTCGTGGGACAAACATTTCGGGTATAAATAACTAATGAACTACTAATTAACTGAATTGTTTCCGCGTTTGCCTTCAGAATTTTCATTTTGTTCAATCTTTTACAGTGATACCCTCGTAACTGATCTCACGCCGACGTCTCTCAAAAATTATCCAGATCTCTCCGTCTACATTACAGAAGTGAGTAAAGCTATGATAATGAGCACTGATTTCAAATTGCTATTTTAAAGCAATTTCTGCTTTTCAGTGTACGGCGTCTGGCGCTAATTTCGCTCTGATGCTACAAGATCTAGTAACTTTGAACAATCAGTGTGAAGTGACGTGGGATTACATACTGGGTGCGCCGTTAGAAGATCTGCCTATCGTCGAACAAATACCCATCCTGCATAGACTTGGTAAGTTCCTACAGAGCACCAAATAGCGACCGAACCAAGTATCGGTCGTAAAATAAAAAAAAACTTGGATGCCCAAGCCGAAGTGGGTGGCAAAAAATATGCAAGGATTATTTTTACGTAAGTACGTAAGTTCCCTAACCTAGGTATAAATGGGATTTCCTGGCTGCATATCGATTGGTAAGTGTCAAGACCCAGGATGACGTTAAAAAAATAAACAATATACCTAAACCTAATTCATTACAAACAGACAGACAGACGGACAACAAAATGATCCTATAAGCGTTCTGTTTTTTCCTTTTGAAGTACGGAACCCTAAAGACATTAGAAAATATTTAGGATATACATAGAAATCTTATTCGTCGTATTGATTTGAACTTTTAGACCATTCCATCCACACGTATCGCCTGTGGTGCCTGGCAGAGACGCGTCGCCTGGCCAACATGTGGGCGATGGACGATTTCTTCCGGATCGCACACAACGACATGCAAGTGTGCATGGAGCAACTCGTCAACTTGCGGTTCGCGGACCACACCGCTACTATTGAGTCAGGTGTTATTGTGTACCATGTGTAATATGTTGCTTTGGCCTTACAAAAAATACGAGTTTAATACAATACTTTATTTGCCTAACTCGGCCCGAATTTCAAGTGTGAATCGTCTAACTGCTTATTATTAAAAAACTGATTGAAATTGCAGGTAAAATCGGTGTGCACGAAAATGTCTGCGCGAAAATGAGGGAGAAACTGGTTTCAGAAGTTAAAGTCAACACGCAGAAACTAAAGGTTCGTAAGTTCGCCTTTGTACATTTGCTTTTGTTCTGTTATCTATATTTTTTTGTTTTATGTGCAATAAAGAGATATACATACATACATACATACGTATTGGTTATAAATAAAATTTGACAGTTAAATTTACCGTAAACTAGAGCACTATAGTTATTCCATCTGTGCCAGTGTTTCCTAAACATTATTCTGCTCGATAATTCCCATACAAGAGTTTTTATGCTCGTTACGCTTCCTCGTCTCGCAAGTGTCGGAAATTCTTCAGTTTTTGCAATCTAACAATTCCACAACAGGAAGCGAATGAAGAGATCACCTTCGTCCTCTCGTCAGTGTGCGCGACCACCAGCCTGGCGCACCTTACGATGATATTCCCGAGCAACGCCGAGTGGCGGCGCGTGTCGCACCCGCCGCTACCTGAACGATCCATTTACGTGCACGAGTTCTTAGGTAAAGTATAGAACCCAGGCCATATGTTTAAAAAGAAGTCCTAAATTGACTGACCGATTAATCAACCACTAGACCTAAAAAAACCGGCCAAGTGCGAGTCGGACTCGCGCACGAGGGTTCCGTAGAAAGATTTTGACGCTTTTCCCCAGTGTTTTAAGAAGTCCAGCGTTAGCAGAGCCCTGCTCCTAAGCAAAATGTACGCAGTGTGGGGTCAACTTATATTAGTCAGTGAAATCTACAGACAGACATAAAATTTTGTGATTTTGAGACTTTTCGGAGTGGTTGTGCTATAAGAGCTACCTTCATACCAAATTTCAAGTTTCTAGGACATCTGGAAGTACCCTTTACGTTTTTGAAAATCGGCAATTTGCATGGAAATAGATTTTTTAATTACTGCATCTTTTGATTGCGTTGACTTAGAAGGTTGATTTTTTCACGGCTTCAAGGGACCGCAGTCTTGAGTATTTGATATTAATTTCAGCATGCTACCTCTACGCGTTCCAGAGAAAAAGGATCTTGAAAGGCAGACAGACAGACAGACAGACAGACAGACAGACAGACAGACAGACAGACGGACAACGAAGTGATCCTATAAGGGTTCCGTTTTTTTCCGTTTGAGGTACGGAACCCTAAAAAGGTGAAATTTTGCATAGAGGCTCGCTTTAGGACGTATATAGATAAGGGGCAAGGAAGGATTTTACGAAATTCTCTCGGGATAGGCAGTTCTGCCACGGGAACGAAGCCGCGGGCGAAAGCTAGGGTTTGGAACTTCACACACACTATTGAATTGCTTCGCAGGAGTGTGCAGGCTTCCTCGCGATGTTTTCGGTCACCGTAAAACTGAGGTGCTAGCCTGGGCTCGAACTCATGGTTTTCTGCTTGAGAGGCCATAGGTCAAACCAGTAGGCAGCCACGGCCTTCGCGCCTTGTCGCGGCATTCATGCGCGATCTGTGAGCTAAACGTAGAGCGGGCATACTACGTATAGGCCGCGCGATGGATTAAGATCGCTCGGCGAAACTGGTGGGGGCAATTTGGCGCATCTGTACAATTGCTCACAAAATTGTTAAGTTCTGAATGTATTTCTTTGAAATATATTTTTCTTATTTCGCATTTTTTTGTACCTTTAGTCACCTAACATATAACACTCGTTTTTGCTTGTGACTTATTTTGCTAGTATGTTTATTCCGAATCTTGGTAGTATTTTTTACGTGCTTTTATTAATTACCCATGATTTAATTAGTTTCCGTTTTAACATAAAAATTCACGTCGTAAACCATTTTTCTGGCTTGCCATGTTCAAACTTTATATTTGGGCATTTTTTTCACTAACTACGACATCATAACGTACTTACTACTAATACAGTAAAGTAAAACAATCCGTGCGCAACAGTACTCAAGAGACACGAAACGAGGGAGGCGAAGAATGACTTGATCTACCAATAACGTGTCGGCGCCAGCGCGCACCCTCCCCTCACCCCTCTGCGCAACCAAATAGACCTAAGAATTGACTTCTGCGCATCCCCCTTCCACTTTTGACGAGCGATCTTAATTCGTCGCGCGACCTATAGTACTGCGTAGATTGGCCGCAGAGGGTCGAGCACGACTTTTCGAATCCTGCGTCACGTAAAATCGAATAGTAAACGTTATAGACACAGCGCCCGCCCGTGAGCGTATTTGGAACTAAAATTTAGTATGAGGTTTCTCGATCTCGATACTGTAACCGGCTAGCCGGTCGGAGAAAATTATAACAACAAGGGGAGGTTGTATAGGAAATATAATACAATATAAAAAAAAGAACTATATACAAATTGTCCCAGTCAGCACTGCTCTTGAAAAAACTCTGAAACACTGGCCTTAACACAGCAGGATAGGTAGGAAGGCAGGGCAGGGTATTAGGGTAGCCTCGGAGCTTCCAGTAGGCTTCAGTCTTCAGCGGCGGTCTGCTCCGAGGCAGTAGGGCGACGGAAACCAGACGGCGGAAGAGTAGCGAAAGGTGGAGCGGGTAAGGAAGGGCTGCATTAGTGGCAGCCCTTTTATATTATAATTATTAGAAGTAGATCGCTGATAAATAACAAGATATATCGGGAGCAAATCTAAAAAAGCGGCTTACGCCTTGCCAAATAATTTTCAAGTCCAGGAAAAAACAAAAGCCAATCGCTAATTTGGAATTTAGTTCGAATTGTAAGCGGCCAGTTGCGGGCCAAAGAGGTTGGCCACGTTACAATACGATAACCGTAAAGTTACGCAGGATTCGAAAAGTCGTGTTCGACCCCTCACCGGTAACGGGTCCCGACGGTTCATTGTATTTTGAGAGCCTCACGTCGCTATTTCATAGTTTAACAATCCGATTACTTCTTTCAGACAAAATATTACTACCAGTCGTAAAAGCAACAGAAGACATGACAACTTTGAATATGATTTTACGAATTATGGGCGAATCGTGGCTGCATCACATTTACGTTGCCAAAGTTAAATTCAGGTAAGAAATATTGAACTAGTTGCATCTAGAAACTAGAAACTTTGTGTCCCAAATACATTTCTTTTTAAATGGCAAAAAAAAACATATTTATCTTCATTCGTCTTGCAGTAAAGACGCAGCGTCACAATTGTTGGCGGACTTCAACGAAGTACGCAACTGGTTGACCGCATGCAAGCACATCAACAACACAGCTAGGAAGCAAATGCTACAGAACGAGGTGTTGAGGTGAGAACGAACGAACGAACGAACCCACCTATACCTATAGATTCCACACAGTGGCGTGCCTGGTTTCAGATTTGGGCAAGCCAAACAGACTTTTGTACTGCTAATGCCCATTTTCACCAACGACACCTTAGTCATCACCTAGTCAGGGGACCCCTATCATATGTGGCCCCTTATATCTCTCCCTAACCTAATTTCATTTTCACCATCCTAGGTAACACCTTAATAGGGATCACCTAACTAAGTGACGGACTATAGCGATTTCTAAAACCGGTTTTGTATCGATAATTTTTTTTAAGAGAAACAACTTCAAAAATCGTCTATAAAAAATTAAACCAACATGTTAAAAACATAGAAAACTAGATAAATATATTGTTAATACTAAATTGACGTCTTATTTCTTATTTTTAAATGTTGACTAGGCTGTATTACATTATCTCTGCCATCCAGAAATTTTTTTTCGAACTTTCGGTGCGATGATTGTAGTTTATTAGCGAGCATTCACTGACTCAAACTGGAATGATTAGTTATCTAATTATTTATTCATGAACTGTACTTGTTTTTAAAGTATTGTGTTATTCGATTTCTTTGAAACCCGTACAATACAGAACAGACCAGAACCCACGAGTGCGCCCTAACTAAAGCAACTAAAAATACATTTAAATAGTGCAGTTTCGTTCATCTCCATCTCATGTTGTACGAATGACAATGTTAATTAATTCCTTCTCGTGTGATTCTTACATGCAGAAATACCGTTGGGTTTATAAAAAACAAAGTCAGTACCTATGTACCTATTTCTTCTAAATTCTTACACATCTAACAGCTACGTGTAACTTAAACGGTCATTGTATTACGCAACCGAAATAGTTTGTCATTTACCCTATTATTTTTCCCGCATTGGCAACTATTTCTCTTTATTTCCGCATCGCATGTTACGTAATATAAATACTGTGAGTTATCACATATTGCATTTCATTTTTCGTGATCAATTTAAAGATTCACCTGTTCGCAATTTTCTTTGTTCATTAATTCGCCATTTTGTGTCATTCGGATTGGTTCGGTTGACATCGGTTAACTTCGTTACCCGACTAACGTCACAATTGCTCGCGATCGGGTTCGGTGTGCCGCTTACGCACTTTTTTATCGCGCCACAAATTTGAGGGTACTCCCAACTGGTGCATAGCGAAGAGTTACTTATATTTACAAACATAAATATTTCCGCATATTAGCTAATTCTTTATTTACACGTAATTACTTACGATTTTACAAGAACTATTTACATTTCTATTGTTCGATTTACGCGATTTGTTTTACCTAGTTACAATTTAGTTATTGCTAATTTTATTTGTTTACAATGGTTAAACCGAAACGAAAGGGTAGTGAAGGTTTCGCAGGAGACGAGTATGATTGTAGTAAGAATCAATTAATTATTTACTCCGTTAGGCGCGATGTTATATACAAACGAGTAGAAACTATATTAGAACTCGCACACAAAGCGGAGACAGATCCAGAGCAGTTTAAGGCATTCCGTACCAGTGCAATGAATATTGAGACAATGCGCACTGACTACCAGAACGCTTTGGATTCGTATAACTTGTTGCATTTGCAATTATACCCAAGCTCTGAAGTCGAATACGAGTCGTGGACGTTGTTTGAGGAGATGTACTGCTATATAAAACAACTCTTATTGGAAAGGGACAGCAATAATACACCCGCACCACCGCAAGGTCTCTCTAAAACGAGACCCCGCCTTCCGCCAATTGAATTGATGACCTTCAACGGAGACGTCAAGAATTGGCCAATGTTTTATCAACAATTTAAAAGTATTATTCATGACAACGCATCACTCACTGACAGTGATAAGGTTTTCTACTTAGTCGGCAAGTTAACCGGGCAGGCGTCGTCCGTCTGCGCAGGGCTGCCCCCCACCGCGCACAACTACCGTATTATTTGGGACGCGCTCGTGCAGAAATACGACGACCCGCGCTCGCTCGCATGCGCATACCTTAATCAAATATTACGATTCAAACCGCTGTCCAATACGAGTTCAACGGGCCTCGATTCGTTCTTAAATAATTTTGATTCCTCAGTAGAAGCGCTTAAGCAAATGAAGCTTAGCGATTTAACCGATTTTATTTTCTTGCATTTAGCGCTTCAGAAATTAGATGCAGACACAATTAAATCATTTGAGTTAACACATCGCAAGGAGAAAATACCTAGTTATAAGTCTTTAATCGAGTTCATTAAAGAACAGAACAAAATACTGTCTCATTCTCCATCCACTAGTTCGAACAAGCAAGTTGATAATTCTCATTTTAAATCGCACAACACTCCGCGGCCGTCGCCTTCGACCAAAACATTTGTAAACACGGACGCGGTCTCCGGCACGAGCGCGAGCGATAACTGCGCCTTGTGCTGTAATAATCAACACGAACATTTGTATTCGTGTCCGTCGTTCATGAAATTAACGCCGCATGAGCGCTATAATTTTATTAAAACTAACGCATTTTGTAATAATTGTTTAAGTGTAAAACATAAAACATTGTCATGCAGCTCTAAACATAATTGTTCTCATTGTTCTTCGAGACACCACTCTCTGCTTCATTTCAATACTAACGTGAAATCACTATGCAATATTGGTACAGTGGTGTCCCAAATTGAATCCATCACTTCATCTGTTCCCGCTTCCGCTCGTGACTCGGCTCGCAATGCGTCGGCCGGCCGCGCTGAGTCAAGTACGGCTCATTCTCCCGCTAAACCAGACCCTGCGATTGCTGCAGTTAAGGTCGATTTTAGCTCGCCGCATCGTTGCCCGAATAAGAAAGATACGTCGATTTGCACAGTTTCTTGTGATCGCGTGGACCGTCTTCAAACGACCACATTATTAGGGACCGCGAAAATCAAAGTAATTGATTCCTTTAACCGCGTTCACTACCTGAGGTGCTTAGTGGATCCTGGCTCTCAGAGTGACTACATCTCCGCTACATGTTGTAAGCGTCTTTCGCTTCCTATTTGTAAACAAACCCGCTACTCGGAAGTCCAAGGTATAGGAGGAGCTTCGCAAAAAATATTGGGAATTACAGCGCTTAACTTTACGTCTCGACATAGTGACCGGCGCGAATACGCCGCCAAGCCGCTGGTGGTCGAGCGCATCGCGGCGCGGCTGCCGGACGCGCGCGTCGACGCCGCGGCTTTAAGTTTTATCCGCGACTTGCCGCTCGCTGATGACGAGTTCTCGCAGCCAGGGCCTATTGATGTGCTTTTAGGTGTAAATATTTATTGTGATATTTTATTATTCGACAAAATTAAATGCCCAACCGCTAACATGCCCTCCGCCTTTGAGACGACCTTAGGTTACCTTATTATGGGTGACGCTCCTATTGTTGCCCCGCAACCCGCTTCGCACACACTTTGTGCATTTACTTCCGACTCTCTACATCAACTTGTGGAAAACTTTTGGGCGGTCGAGGAATTACCCTCCGGCACGTTTTTAAGTCCAGAAGATCAACAATGCGAAGAGATTTACGCTAAGACTACGGTTCGAAATACAGATGGCAGTTATTCGGTTGATATTCCCTTTAGGGACGATCCTAATAAGTTAGGCAACTCTTATATTACCGCAAAAAAGCGCTTTCTACTTTTAGAAAGGAAGTTCGCTAAGGACCCCGAACTTAAGTGTAATTATGACGAAATTATTCGTGATTATCTACAAAAAGGTATTTTATGTCACACCGCACCTGAGGAGTGTCTCGCCCCAGGATTCTTTCTCCCGCACCACCCCGTGGTTCGCAATGATAAAGCGACTACGAAGGTTCGCCCTGTTCTGGACGGCAGCGCCAAGACTGACACTGGCTTGTCGTTAAACGACATCGTGCACACTGGCTGTAATTTACAAGCTAATATTTTTCAAATTCTTTTGAACGTTCGCATTTTTAGTGTCGCATATTTTGCAGATGTGAAACAAATGTATTTGTGCATTTATACAAATGCCCCACACCGCAAATACCAGCGAATATTGTACCGCTTTTCTGAAAAGGACCCGCTCGAAATATTTGAGTTCACGCGAGTAACGTTTGGTCTCCGATCTTCTCCATTCCTGGCGCTCCGCACCCTGCGTCAGCTTGCTTGCGACGAACGCCATAACTGGCCGAATGCGGCCACAGTACTAGAAAGAGACGTGTACATGGACGATCTCGCTTCTTCAGCTTCTTCTGTAGAGGAAGCCGTTAAGACAGCAAATGAACTGATCGATCTCTTTAAAGCAGGTGGGTTCGACCTGCTTAAGTGGTCTTCTAATTCGCTCGAACTGCTCGAGCACATACCTGAGTCGCACCGACAATCTGGGTCCATTTCCTTTGACGAGGGAAATACCTACAAGATTTTAGGTTTGCGCTGGTTGCCTGCAGAGGACACATTTGTCTTCGACACATCGAACCCACCGCCTACATGTACAAAACGCGCTATTCTTTCTGCGACCGCTCGTTTGTACGATGTCTTAGGTCTTGTCGGACCCGTTATTTTATGTGCAAAACTAATCATAAAGGAGCTTTGGCTTCTCAATCTCGACTGGGACGAAGTGCCCCCTTTCCGCATTGTTACTCTGTGGCAACAGTATTTATCAGAACTCTCTCAGATATCCCGCATTAAGTTTCCCCGCTACCTGGGTATACAAACCGGCTCCCAAGTATCACTGGTTGCGTTCTCAGACGCCAGTGAAGCAGCTTATGGTTGTGTAATTTATTCACACGTCGTTAATGGCAACCAGGCTCCTATTGTTACACTTCTGTGTTCTAAGTCGCGCGTCGCGTCCGCTAAATCGAAGGTTACTCTCGCTCGCTTAGAACTGAACGGGATATTATTACTTTCACGGCTTCTGAAGGAAGTCCACGATACTGTATCGCAAAGGCACGCAGTTAATAATATTTTCGCTTTCTCGGACTCCGAAGTCGCTCTGTGTTGGTCGGTTGCTTCGCCTCATAGATTTGACACGTATGTTGCCAACCGCATCTCGCAAATTCAGGCTAACATGTCGCCTGCCAACTTGTACCACGTAGCCGGGTCTCAAAACCCCGCCGACTGTGTGTCCCGCGGGCTCACTCCCTCTCAGCTTGTGCAACATGAGCTATGGTTCCGAGGACCTGTGTGGCTATCTTTGCCAGTAAAAGAGTGGCCAATTCAAAAGTTCGTACCGAACCGACTGTCGTTACCAGAGGAAAAAACCATGGCCCACGTGACTACTGTAGCCGCTCATATTGAAAATCCTATTTTAACGCTTGCCGCACGATGCTCCTCATGGAACAAATTCCTTCGAGCTACTGTTTACGTGCTTCGTTTTATGAAAAAACTCCCGCGAAACGGTGAAATTACCGCTGAAGATTTAATCGCAGCCGAATCAAAGGTTATTCGTGTTATACAGAGTGTACACTTTTCGGACGATATTGAACGTATTTCTAAGGGCCAATCGTGTTCACAAAAATTAATAAAATTGTTTCCATTTATTCGCGATGGCATTTTACGCGTCGGAGGTCGCTTATCGAACTCGACTTTAGATTATTGTTCTAAGCACCCAATATTATTGCCTAGACAGGGACGCATTATTGAGCTTTTAATAGATTCTTATCACCGCGGTAATTCACATGCTGGACCACAACTATTAGTTGGTATTTTAAAATCTAAATACTGGATTATTTCCGCTCGCCGTATTGTGCGGTATCGTATAAACAAATGTAACACTTGTTTTAGGGTAAATCCTAAACCTACGTTTCCGCTAATGGCCGACTTGCCCAAATGTCGGCTAGAACAATGCAAGGCGTTTTTGCATACAGGTGTAGACTACGCAGGCCCGCTCTATATTACTCCAGAGCGCCGACGCGGCATTCGTAGTGTTAAAGCCTACTTGTGTCTTTTTATTTGTCTAGTCACAAAAGCAGTTCACATAGAACTAGTTTCAAACTTGACCTCCGCGAATTTTATCGATGCTTTTAAACGTTTTATATCACGGCGAGGCCCGTGCACGTTTTTATATAGTGACAACGGAACGAATTTTGTCTCGTCTAAAACATATTTTAATGAACTGCATGATTTTTTATTTTCGGACGATTATTATAAAACGTTTAGTAGTGAGCTCGCGAAAAACCGCATTACGTGGCGAATGAACCCTCCTACAGCGAGCCATTTTGGCGGGATATGGGAGGCGAATATAAAGAGCGCTAAATCTCTACTGTTTAGAGTCATAGGAAAACAGATTCTCACATTTGAAGAGATGTCGACTGTGCTCACTCAGATTGAGGCAGTGCTTAACAGCCGCCCGCTGTATACTTTAAGCTCTGACCCGTCGGAGCCGCTGGCTCTCACCCCTTCACACTTTTTGACTGCGTCCCCGCTAGAGTTCCTCCCTGCTACGGACTTATCTGATGAACGAACCAATTTGTTGTCCCGATTCTCATTAATGGATTCTCTTGTACAGTCGTACTGGAAACGATTCAGAACCGAGTATTTACATAACTTGCAAATGCGCGAAAAATGGAATACAACGTCAAATCCGATAACAGTTGGTACCGTGGTTTTGTTGAATGTCGAAAACGCTCCACCCTTGCAGTGGCCTTTAGGAATAATCACGTCTGTTTTCCCTGGCAAGGATGGAGTCACCCGCGTTGCGGAAGTAAGGACGAAGCTAGGGACGTACAAACGGCCAGTTGTGCGGCTCTGCCCGCTACCGACTCAGTAGAGTCGTAGAGTTTCTATTCTCTTTAGCCTTGATTTGTAATGAGTTTGTTTCTTAGGGATAATGAAAAGTGGAATACATAAATTATATATTAGATAAGATAGCACTCTTGCTGTGCTCTATTTATAAGAGTTAGGCTAAAATGTTACTTTGATATTTGTTTATGTTAATTATCCGCCTCTAGCAGTTTTTTCCACGCTACTATAACTGCTATAGGTAGAGCAGCCTTGCTCTTGGGTTTATTTTATTTTGTTTGAAGGGTTCCTTCAAGGCCGGGGGGATGTTGCGTTTCGTATTTTTGTATTTTTGATATTTAAAATTAGGGTAGTTTACTTATACGCTTGCAAAGACTTAAACCTTCACATCTTCCATCCCTATCAAACATGTGCACTATTGCAGCGGCTATCCTTCTCATCGGCCGTTGCAACTCGAGCTTTAAATTGTGAAGCACTCTTCCGAAAACCGCTGTGACGCTAACACATGAACTTTGTGTCGCGAGTGACTTTTTATTATAAGCAAAGGACAATCAGGAGCCTGTGTTCGTGAAGTGGCTTCCCTCTCTGCTGTTGCTGGCTGTATAGGAGTTCGATTCCCGATCTTGCCAATACGAGAAAATCAGGTGAGTGCGCATGTTCTTTTCCTTTATCCCGTTCTTCGACCTTTTTCTATTTCCAAGCCAACCACAGGTCTTTGCAAGTGTTCTTTGTAATTTACAAATTAAATGAAATTTCATATAACGCTAAACAAACTACAGTCCACTTTTGCCTTGTGCCGAGGTTCCTTGCCGCTTTAATCTTTTGTGGAGTAAAAGGCACCTCCAATGGGATTATATTTTAAGTATAAACTGGTAGCGAAATTAATAAAAAGTTGACACAGTGCGCGGCGTGCTGTTATGATTGAACGCGGCTTCTGGTTTGTTTTGTATTCTGAGGGTCATTAGTCTGTTCTCAGTTATCGTTATATTCCAAATACCTATAATGTTAAATTTTTCAAGTATGAAAAGCACGCTTTCTTTCGACATTCTACGAGTAGGTGTATCTTATAATAAATCTAGTACCTATCATACTTTGTTAAATCATCTGATCTTCAGTCTGATCTAAATAAGTTTGATGTGAACATTAAATCTAATTTTTCAACAGCTTCCAAACTCTACAAAATCATTTAAATAGACTTCCATTTTATATAAATCTTATCAATTTAGTTAATGATTGCATAGCAAATGCACGATAACCTATAAAAATTAAAACGCATCTGCGACTGCGCGAACTGTCACTTAGCGCTAGGGGGTCAATATTCGAGCCCCTAAACTTAGGGGGCCCCCTAAGCAGTTAGGTGTTACTTAAGCGTTGGTGAAACGGAAATTGGTCTTAGGTGTCACCTAAAAGAGCCAAGGGATCCCTTAAATTTTAGGAGTCGTTGGTGAAAACGGGGATAAGTCCATTTTGTAGTCTCTTTATTATCGTAAGCTGAAATCTACACGCCTTCGCCTCCGTAGCCGATCCGCGACTAAAACTCTTACGAATTAGCGAAAAGAGGTGGGCAAATTCGCACTGAAGAGCAGCGAGTCGTTGTGGCCTAGCAAATCAGCTGACTTCTAAATCAAAATTGTTTGCGTTTGGTCCCGGTTCTAGATCGAGGCAAAGCAATGAAAATAATCGATTTATTGATTATTTTTGTTTTTATTTTTATGAAACATTCATAGAATGAAATTCAACATACAATGACTATGCAAAGAAAAATCCGTTAAGCAGCTGGACTTGAACCAGCAACCTCGGTAATCCGTACCACGCTCCACCAATTAAGCTATACTTAACGTTGGTGTACCTAACGAATTTTTCAATGCCTTGTGTCATATTTTTATTTGGAAGATCTCTCCTCAGCGCCATCTATGAGTAGCTTAATCAAGCGGCTCACCCACTACGGAACTTCTACAGTTACGCATTAGTGGCAAGAGATGGAGCTATTTTCTGAATCAATGAAAATAATCGATTTATTGATTATTTTTGTTTTTATTTTTATGAAACATTCATAGAATGAAATTCAACATACAATGACTATGCAAAGAAAAATCCGTTAAGCAGCTGGACTTGAACCAGCAACCTCGGTAATCCGTACCACGCTCCACCAATTAAGCTATACTTAACGTTGGTGTACCTAACGAATTTTTCAATGCCTTGTGTCATATTTTTATTTGGAAGATCTCTCCTCAGCGCCATCTATGAGTAGCTTAATCAAGCGGCTCACCCACTACGGAACTTCTACAGTTACGCATTAGTGGCAAGAGATGGAGCTATTTTCTGAATCAATGAAAATAATCGATTTATTGATTATTACACAAGACACAACATATTACATATGACACAAGGCATTGAAAAATTCGTTAGGTACACCAACGTTAAGTATAGCTTAATTGGTGGAGCGTGGTACGGATTACCGAGGTTGCTGGTTCAAGTCCAGCTGCTTAACGGATTTTTCTTTGCATAGTCATTGTATGTCGAGGCAAAGCAGTAAAAAATAGCTTTTAAGTAATATTCCAAGATCGGTCAGAGTGGAGAGCCTTGGGGGAGGCCTATGTCCAGCAGTGGACGTCTTTCGGCTGACATGATGAAGTAATATTGGCAATAAGTGTTTCTTACCAGTACGTACACAGAATGTACAAAACGGTGTACGTAATTAGTGTACATTTTCCGATTTGTGCATTCTGCGAACGTACTTTTTGCTTTGTGTACGTTCCGCGTATTGCACAATATGCGTTGTATACATTGAGCATATTGTTGATTTTGCCATTAGTTACATTTTGCGCATTGTGCATTTTGCTCCGAAGGGAAAGTGAAGACGAGACTAGTGTCATGGTATTTTTTATAATATTGTCAAAAATATAAAATGTTTGGCAATTATATGCGAGTGTTGTTTGCGCCAGGCGCTGCGAGGGCGTGGGCCGCCTGCTGCTGCACGCGCCCGGGGACCTGATCTCCATGCAGCAGTCCAACATGCAGTCGGCGCGGCAACGGCGGAAAGATGCCGGTCAGTAGGGTTGTTACACGACTGACTACACTTTTTTTTCATCTGGATATATTTTATTGGAGACAGATATTTTACATTTTGCGGTAGATTACCTGCTAACCCTGACTGGAGTTAGCGAGTTTGAATCGTACTAGCAAGGGATAGAACCGCAATGTCGTGTCCACTTCTCTTCCTACAAACATCTTGTATCGTTTGATAGAAAAAGATGGTGAAAGCAACTGTAAACGTGTCCGAGTTAGACAATAACTCGTTTACATCGCAGTGATTTATTAATTTAACGGTCAAATGTATGATTATGATAAATCGAGATAGCTGAGCTAGTGGATTGTATAAATTTTCTACGATAAGCTATACACGATAAACTAACTTTTCAAGGAGCCTTGTGTGTCAAAAATACACTTATCTTATCGTGTTGTGGTGTAAGCGTACTGCAGTTAGATAGACTTCCCAGGATCGACAGGCCTTACCCTTTTCAGTCAAGAGTTACCTGCTATCTGACCTATAGTATCCTGTTGAATCCTCAAGGCACTTGATTTCCACGAAGTCTACGACATACTATAGCTTTTCAGGACTTAAAGTTAATAGAAACCGTTATATTTGCGAGATACTTGAAAGGCGCAAGCTGAGACGACTCCGAATCGAAATGACGAGAATCTAATTTGACAGCTAACAGACGTTTATAAATCAGGTTTAAGAAGGTAGCTGTAGTGAGAACTACATCTTTAAGCGAGAACGGAACAACTTTATAAATATAATTGTGTTTTCCAGACAACGAGACTCCGGAACAACTGATGCCTGCAGAAATGTACGTCCCGAACCAGAAGCAGTGGCTGACTCTGCGCGCCAGCAAACTGAAAGGCTCGGTGGCCTTTACACTGTGCTGCGTAGCAACATCCTGAATACAAGCAAATCTATCGCCAAACTGGAGTTTTATTTTATTGGCTAGTGGCAGAATAGAACATGATCTAAAAAATGTACTTGACTTTGAAAAGATCTAAAATGAAATGGAAAACAAATAACGTCTTTTAAACTAACATTTTATTCTTATTTATAACATATTTGTCACTATAATGTCGGTGTTCATTATTGATTTTACGAAATTGATTGATAATTATAAACTTTCAACTCGGATTAATAAAAAAAATCAACACTTCACAATGTAACCAGACACCTATCACAGGCATAAAACAAATATCTGTACTTTTTTTTAAATATGGAAAATTGTTTGCAATAAATGATTCTATTGATTGATTTACATATTGAGCACTAAATAAGATTTAATTTCAATTTCAATTAGCTCAACAGCAAGTGAGTGCCAATTTTGTATCTTACAGACTCGTGCGCCATTAACGATTTATATGATGAAAGTTTACCATTAGGTACACGGAACGATCGACTTTTTCTCTCAACATGAATTAACACTTTACCATCGCGTTACCATTACTTGATCTTTACCACAATAATCATCTTAAAACGTAACAAAATTAACTCACTCATCATCCGAATCCGACTGCCTAAACTTCTCCTTCAGCTTGTCATATTCGTTTCTGCTGATTAGATCTTGCTTTATCTTCTCCATGTCACTAACTAGGCTGCTGACTTGTACGTTGTCTAGTTTCTCCGGTGCTACGGAGACTGTGTCACTATCAAGACCGGAATCGTCATCCGATTTAGCGTCGCTTCTGACTTCCTCATCGCTTTGAGATTGGATGTCGCTCTCGTCGTCAGAACTGTCCGACTTTTGGTCGAGTCTGTACGCTTTGGGGACTTTCTCTTCGAGTCTCTTACGCTTGAGGGAACGGCTCTCGTGTGGGCTGTCGCGGCCGCCGCGGGCCTTCTTGCGCTTCATACTCTTCGCGATCACGCGCTTTTGGTGATCCAGTTGGGGGAAGAGTTCTGAAAAGACAAACATTTATGTATTATATAATATGTTTGTGTATTAGTACATTTATAAGCCCTCCTCATTATATGAGGTTGGACTAGTCAGGTCACGTCTGCAGTTATGATGAGAGGAAAGTTAAAATAGTCGGGAATCGGTACCTCAATTTCAATAATTGGCACCCAGTTTTTGTTAGATTGTCATTCTTCTCGTCTCGACAAAGCTCTACTAGGTGTCAATAGGGTAAACTACCCACTTAGGTCGGCATTATGATGTCGACGAAAATTTAGCATTCTGATGTCCCGTCTCGACCTCTAAAGCGCGCGGTTGTTTTGTGCGGAAATCGCAGCGTAAGACGCATGCGATCAACTTTTGCCTTGTTTGTTCAATTGTTTTGCGTTCACCGCGTAAAACAATGTTTGGTAACTAGTTATCTGATGTAAAATGACGTGCATCGAATGCATCGCTTTTTTTAACCGAGTAGGTCTGATATGCGTGGCTTGTGTGGGCTAATTTACGCCAGTTCAAGCCAGTAGTCCCGCGATCTTTACCAAGTCGTCGCTCCATCTTGTTGGAGGCCTACCGACAGCTCGTCTCCCGGTCCGTGGACGCTATTCGAGAACCTTCTGACCCCATCGGCCATCAGTCCCGCGAGCAATGTGCCCCGCCCACTGCCACTTAATTTTCGCAATAGGGTACTCTTTTTTGAAAAGTGGCTAAAATTGCTATTGTTCTTTTAGACCGTAAAGAAAATATTACCTATATTTTTTGGGACTCAAAATACTATAAAAACTTAATTTTAAAATGAACTCATGAACGGACGAAAACGCTGCTGGTCATGTTTTTCTATAGATGATCTGTGTCACATCCATGACATATCACAAATGACGGTTAGAACTTTACTAGTTTTTCATTGTTTACAAATTATGACGTCACGATCATGGCTCGGAGCGTTTTTGACGTTTCAAAGTACAGGTTAAAAAATACAGTAGACGTCTTTCGGCTGACATGATGATGATGACGTAGCCCTTAAAACACTATAAAAAGTTAATTAGTAGTTGTCTTGGCGTGTAGTTACCGTGCGCCTGGTCTAGCGCCTGCTCGGCAGCGTTCATCTCGGCCTCCTGTATGGAGTGCCCGCGCGCCGCCGCCAGCCGCGCGCCGCGGAAATACACGCCCACCGTGTACACGCGCGTGTTGGTCGGGCCCAGGCACTCGATCACTCTGCGGGCGATTGCCGGGTTAGTTGACCGAGCGGACGAAGGGAGAGAAGCGTCTCCATCCCAGCTTGGATAATAGTACATTACTACAGAGGCCGGGAAGTAAGGGGTTGACGGCCAAACGTAGCGAGATCGGACAGTTAAGAGGCTGGCAACCCCTTATCACGCCGAGGTATGTAGTACCTTTCTTAAACAAGCAATGAAATAAAAAAGAAACAAAAATACCTCAGACACGGCTGCATGGACTTAGTTTCCTTTGCCTATCCCTTACTGGAGAAATTAATAAAAAAAAGTTACCTCCAAAATGATTAGGTAACTTTTTTTTTCGCTAGAGTAGACATTTTTACCGCTAATATTTAAATGAAATATTTTAAATGTGTATTTCTGTAATTAAATTCCTATATAAGATGGCCACTGGCACTGCACGTGAACATACTTGTAGAGCGGTATGTCGGGCTCGCCGCCCTCCATGGAGCGCAGCGTGAGGCAGCACTGCTGCAGCTTGGACTTGGGGTCGTTCCAGTCCTGGTTCAGGATGAACTCCTGCAGCCGCGGGAACAGGCACGCGTTGCAAAACGCCTGGCAGTACTCCAGGTTCTGCACCGGAATACACTTCAGTTACATTCGAATACAACTAGTATTTAGGGGCAGTAGCCGTGCTTTGACCTGCGGCCTCTCAAAACCTAGCAGAGGCCTGGGTTCAGTGTTTTAGTACTGAGCGAAAACGAAATATGAATTGCACCGATTCATCTTTCAAGTTTATTAGGACAAAATAATGACATTTCTCGACAATGCATCCATCATAATGTACTTTTGAACATTACCATGAGCTCGAAGAAGGAAAATATCTTTATAAAACCTGTAAGTACCTAATAGTAGTGTGGCTGAATTTGAATCCGCTCTAAGCCCGCATGGGAAATAAACATAGAGCTTCTGATTTTAAAAAGTAGGCCTGTGCCTTGAGTCCAGCGGTTGGACATTACTATCCATCATCATCAGCCTATTTACGCCCCACCGCTGGGCACAAGCCTCCTCTCAGAATGAAAGGGCTTGGGCTTTAGTTCCCACGCGGGCCCAGTGCGGATTGGGAACTTCACACACACCATTGAATTGCTTCGCAGGAGTGTGCAGGTTTCCTCACGACGTTTTCCTTCACTGAAAAGCTCATGATAAATTACAAATGTAATTTCGCACATAAATTCCGAAAAACTCATGAGGTGCGAGCCGGGGTTTGAACCCTCGACCAGAGGGTCGAGGGTCGAGGGGAAAGCAGAGGCTTCAGAGGCGATAGGTCAAACCACTAGGCTATCACGGCTTACTATCCATATAGTAATTTAAATAAAATTAACATTGTTTTCATACCGTGTGAAAACACACCATATATTGTACGAAATAAATTGTACCTACACCCAGTGTTCCAGATATCGTGTCTGCATCGTGTAAAAAAGAAAAGCAAGTGTAAGTGAATAAGCAGTATACGTAACTAAACCACTGACCTTATCAATATACAAAGCTCCCAGGAACGCCTCCAGTAGATCGGCCTTGTGTTTCTTGGTCGTCGGCTTGGCCTTCGGGTTGTTGTAAATGGCATATGCGGACATGTTCAAATCGTCGCACACCATTGACTGAGTCCGATTGTTTACGAGCGACGAGCGGAGCAGCTACGGACATACAAGATACAACAGTTACAGTACTAACAGTATAGTATAGGCAAACGCGCGGTGGTTAAAAACTTAAGTAATTTGGTACACCAGCGTATTTACGCAGACGATGCTGACGGCGTGGACTTCATCATTCCTATACTTATTTATTTTAAGATTTGAATTAACTTTCAAACTACAAACGGGAAAAAAATTGATAACATTTATGAGCGGTATTTATTATGTTTTCCTCGCAGAAATCAATTTGGCCCCGGGCGAAAGAATATAGGAACGCCGATCGAAACCCCATAGGGGGCGGCGAATTATCGGCCTCGGGGTACAATAACCCACGCTGCACTACTGCCACTGTACGTATAATGTTGATAATAATAGTATTAGTACACACCGATAAATGCCCCTCGTGGTGGTCAGGAAAGTGGCGATATAATCTATCAGACACGACTAGCTGCAACACAGTGTCACCCAGGAATTCGAGCCGTTGGTTGGAGCCGAGCGTGAGGTGCGTAAAGCCCACCGAGCGGTCCGTGAACGCGCGCGCGAGGAGGCGGATGTGCTTGAACTGGACTCCTGGGGGATACACGATGATGATATAATTAGGATAATCACAGTACCATAACGCTAGAGAGAATACTTCGCCATACCATAGCGCTATTGGAAATATATTCGCCGTACCATAGCGCTTAAGAAATTAATTCGTTGTAGCATAGCGCCAGGCAATATAGTCGCCGTACCATAGCGCTGGTGATAATACTCGCCGTACCATCAGGTGACCCACTTGCTCGTTTGCCTACCAAATCTTATAAAAAGAACCATAGCCTAAGGAAATATACTCGCTGTACCATAGCCCTGGGGACTATGCTCGCCGTATCATAGCGCTAGGGACTATACTCGCCGTACCATAGCGCTAGGGACTATACCCGCCGTACCATATCGTTAGGGAGAATACTCGCAATACCATAGCGTCCAAGAGAACACGATGTGCCGCCTAACAATTGTAAAGAATTGTATTAAAGTTGTATGAATTTCAGTGTCTGAAATGCTGTGTAATTATTTCAATAAATAAATAAAAGTATGCGGGCAGCTTGCCTATGGAGTCCTCGAACTCGGTGAGCTTCTGCAGGAACTTGAAGTCCTTGATGTACTTGCGGTCGCCGAGCGGCTCCTGCTCCTGCAGCGGGTGCGCGCGCGGCCGCGCCCACACGCCGCGCAGCGCCGCCGCGCCGCGCCACAGCGCCAGCGCGAACACTGCGTCCGCCACCTGCCGCAGGCTAACGCTCAGCTGGGCCGCGTTTTACAAAGCTACAAGTTACTATTTACAAGCGGAAGTAGGGTTGCCTGATTTTATTTAATCCTGTAAGGGACAAATGCTCATTTTGGCAAAAAAATAAGGGATTTATAATATTTCACGTTGCTTTTATTGCTAGTTAATAGTTATATTTTAAAGAAGATGGTCGACATCAGAGGCATTCCGCTTTGATCGGACGGACACTTCGTTCACCCACACCTCACGCTCTCGTGCGCGCGCAGCGCAGCCAGCCGTCGGAGTCGTGCGCGGCGCGGTGCATGTTTTAATCGAGTAAGGTTGAAATACGGAACAGTCTGTCCCGGCGGGACGTTTAAAATGATGCCTGAAACACGGGACGTCCCGCGAAATATGGGACGTCTCGCAACGCTAAGCGGAAGCATCATTCTATCACCTTTTGATAGAAAGATACTTATAAAGCACAGCCCTGGACGAACTTCACACCTGCAGCCCGACCAAAAGCATAGGAAATTAAACGAGCAAATTAAACTAAACACTTTCTTCCTAACTAATAAATAAATATTATCTTGGGACAATTGACACCAATTGACTTGGTTCCAAACTAGGCACAGCCTGTACTACGGGTACATACTAAAAAATGGGTATAGTTACTTTTAGATAAATACATACTTATATATTTACATAGTATCAAACATCCGACGACCGAATAGCCTAAGTGGTTAGAGAACCTGACTATGAAGCTTGAGGTCCCGGGTTCGAATCCTAGTCGGGGCAGGTGTTTGTATGATGAATACGAATATTTGTTCTCGAGTCTTGGATGTTTAATATGTCGTATATAAGTATGTATTTATCTATATAAGTATGTTTATCCGTTGTCTAGTACCCATAGTACAGGCTTTGCTTAGTTTGGGACTAGTCAATTGGTGTCAATTTGTCCCATGGTATTTATTTATTATTATTATCCAAGATCCGAGAACAAACATTCGTACTCATCATACAAACATCTGTCCCGAGAGGAGATCGAACGCGGGACCATAAGCATCATAGTCAGGGTCTCTAACCACCAGGCCATTCAGTCTTCAAAAACGGACACATTTTTGACGTAAATTGCTAATATGGCAACAAATTTGCATGACAAATTATAGTTCTATTTTCTCCGATTTCTTGACTTTGTATTTGCTAGGGCTCGAAGTACCGTTAAAGAAATTGACGCTCCAGCTCATGTTTGGAATGAGACACACAACAGAGAAAATGGACATTAATTCGTTAGCAACCTAATATCACTATACGCCTAGGTGAAAGGTGTCTCCTCTAGCCTTCTATAGATCTTGGTCGCACGCTATGTTTGAGCCTTTAGATATTTTATTCTGTCTCCTTCTTGAACTACCGTCTAGTCCAGTCTAGTGAAGTGCCTAGCGTTTCTCCTGCATGTTAACCAAAATTCTAGTAGCATTTAGCTATGTTACCTGTATACCACCGTCCAGGAACAGGGCGCCCATGAGCGCTTCGAAGCAGTTGGCCATGGCGTGGCGCATCACCACGTCGCGGCACAGGTCCGAGCCGTGCGCGTACAGCATAAACTGCTCCAATTCTATGTTCTGTATCAAAAAAAGTCTAAATAAGAGTAATGTAGAGCACCTGGTCGGCCGAGCCTCTTGGATAAGACAAAGTGTCTAAAAATCAGGAAAACGCATTTTGCTAGAGACGAGGCCTAGCTCGATTTTACGCCCCCAACACCCCCCTAGTAGCAATTGTTGAAGCAAATATACATGTAATTATATGTATACCTATAAACATCGACTTTTTAAACATGAAAGACTGACCACGCACCTCTTTAGCGCTGACAAAATGCGGCCTTCACTCATTAGCTGTCATTACACTGACATGTCAAACTTTAAGGGAATATACCACAGACCCAATACCATCCAAAAATATACCATCTGGATAATGTACGACTACCTGCTAATTCAGGTCCACAAAATAACAAGTAGTCGCATTTTTTGGAAAAAAAATTAACTCACGAGGTCTACAGGTCACAGAGCCACTACTGATAATATTTTACGTATAAGAGGCGAGAATGCTCACAGAGTGGCAAGTGGAATGAAAGGCAAGTATTTCGTAACTGTTTCAAAGGTAAAAATATAAAATAACGGAAAAAATACAAAAAAGATATTTCAGTGTCATCATTGGCCAGAATGCACAGTCTAAATCGGTAGATCTAAAAACTGGAAAATCAGTGGAAATAGATAGAATAGTCAGTTTCAGTAATAGTTTTATTCAATTTACCAGGATCGAATAAAGCTATAGTAAAATAAAAATAAAAAACAAATATTCTATGAAAGTTAACCGGGAGTTTTTCTTTCCGAATTTCTACTCGGGTCGGGATTTATCAGGTCGGGAAATTAATGGTCCTATGTTATTTGGCCATAATATTAGAGGTAGGAATTTATCAGGTGGGGAAATAAATTGTTGGCCCTGCATTATTTGGCCATAATATTATAATTTTAAATGCGTGATTTTCTTTACAAATAATGAGTATATTATTTATTTACGTATTGAATGTGATTCCTTGTGCTTTGTTTTTCTTTTTCGTGTTGTTTGTACAATTCAAAAATGTGTAAAACTGTTAAAATTGGGCTAGTCAAGGAGATGTCACCTGAGCGGCGGCCGTTAGCGACTAACCCTGTTATTCATAAACCTATATTAACTAAAATGCCGTTAAAGTTCGTTTGTCCCTTTTCGTCACATTGACATTTTCGCTAGTAAGAAGAAGACAAAACCTATTTTCGCTAATAGAGGCTTGACTGACGTTTATGAATAAGGGCATAAGTCATCGAATCACCTAATCACCTATATTGCTTGTCCGCGCGCGGTGAAGGGGTGGCATATCCGTCTATTTTTGGTACATCAATGCCTATAAACCACTGTACCTAGAGACTTGAAATTTCGCAAGGTATATGACCTTATGCCCGTTTTCACCAACGACATCTAAGTCATCACCTAGTCAGGGGACCCCTATCCTAAGTGGCCCCTTATATCTCTCCCTAACCTAATTTCATTTTCACCATACTAGGTATAACCTTAATAGGGGTCACCTAACTAAGTGACGGTTTGTTTCAGGTATAGTGATTTCTAAAACCGGTTTTGTATCGATAATTTTTTTTAAGAGAAGTAACTTCAAAAATCGTCTATAAAAAATTAAAACAACATTTAAAAACATAGAAAAAGTAGACAAATATATTGTTAATACTAAATTGACGTCTTATTTCTTATTTTTAAATGTTAACTAGGCTGTATGGCATTATCTTTGCCATCCAGAAAAATAAGAACTTACGGCGACAGTTTTTAATTAAGTATCTAATTTTTTCCGAACTTTCGGTGCGATGATTGAAATTTATTAGCATTCATTGACTGAAACTGGAATGATTAGTTATCTGATTAATTTATTCATGATTAGTTCTTGATTTATTAATTTATTTCATATTTCCAAAGTATTGTGTTATTCGATTTCTTTGAAACCCGTATAATACAGAACTGACCAGAACCCGCGAGCGCGCATGTTAATTAATCGCTTCTCGTGTGTTTCCTACATGCAGAAATGCCGTTGGGTATATAAAAAACACAAAATAGGATTATATTTTAAGTGTAAACGGATAGCGAAATCAATAATAAATTCACACAGTGCGCGGCGTTCTGTTATGATTGAACGCGGCTTCTGGTTCTTTTTGTATTCTGAGGGTCATTAATAGACTGATGATGAATAAGTATTAGGCATTCGTCCGGCTGCGATGAGGTCTTCCTTTATACAGAACGGAACGAAAGTATGAAAAGCAGGCTTTCTTTCGACTTTCTACGAGTAGGTACATCTTATGACAAATCTTTAGTACCTATCATACTTTGACATAAATCATCTGATTTTCAGTCTGATCTAAATAACTTTGATCTGAATATTAAATCCAATTATTCAACAGCTTCCAAACTCTACAAAATCATTTAAATAGCCTTCCATTTTATATAAATC
Source organism: Clepsis dumicolana (assembly GCA_963691665.1). Classification (NCBI taxonomy): domain Eukaryota; kingdom Metazoa; phylum Arthropoda; class Insecta; order Lepidoptera; family Tortricidae; genus Clepsis; species Clepsis dumicolana. The sequence goes on along the minus strand of OY829520.1, from coordinate 7,592,006 downwards.
TTATCAATCAAGTTAATTATTGCATAACAAATGCACAATAACCTATAAAAATTAAAACGCATCTGCGACTGTGCGAACTGTCACTTAGCGCTAGGGGGTCAATATTCGAGCCCCTAAACTTAGGGGGCCCCCTTAGCAGTTAGGTGTTACTTAAGCGTTGGTGAAACGGAAATTGATCTTAGGTGTCACCTAAAAGAGCTAAGGGATCCCTTAAATTTTAGGAGTCGTTGGTGAAAACGGGCATTTATGCCTGCATGGCATGTATCCTAGAGGTGCACTAAGAAGGGATTTTTCGAAACTCCCACGGGATAGGTAACTAGCCCATTTTGACATATTTCACGGGGGCAAAGCCGCGGGGCATAAGCTAAATATATTATATAGATTAATTTCATCCGTTTTTTTTCACCGCCTTTCCATGTCTGCATTGAGTAATAAAGATTCATTTCCATTAGGTCTTGGTTTTCTTACTGTTATGCTGTGTAAAATATTTTGGTAAATAAATAAATAATTTACGATGATCGTGAAATATTTCCAATATTTAACGCTTTCAAAAAATACTACCTAATTACTACTACTAGGAACTATTACGCTAGCGATTTGCGAGCGAGTGCTTCATACTAAGGATTCTTGTCTGGCTTGTTTTATGTCAGTCTTATCTAATCTCATATTACCTAAAAAAATAATGATAAAATACCTTAGACAACTTAGCCAAATGCTGATTTTGCACAATAGAAGCCCGGTACGTCGCCAAGCCTCCTTCGGCCAACCCCGGGAACATCCGGAACAGGTGTATGGAGGACAGGAACTCTACGACCGCGTCTCCCAAGAACTCGAGTCGCTCGTTGTGTTTTATCTCGGATTCAGTCTCGCTGTGTTTGCCGAAGCGGGACATTATGTTGATCAGGGTTACGATACCTGGGGAGTGGAAATGGTTCTGTTATTTGTTGAAAGGTATCAAAAAAAGTGCATAAAAGTCTGAACGATATTGAAATTGAGCGCGAGATGTCAGTTTCTCTATCTTTCTGGATTTCTGACAATAATAAGTCGTTTTTGAGGCAAAACGCGTGAAAGTTTGTTTATTAGAGAGTGCAATCCTCTAATTTTTTGGAAAAATAACCAGTAACTAAATCCCAGATTAACCAATTGTTTCGATTATTTTTTACCGAATTGCGCAGAGCTTAGTGAGGGGAACCATCAGTACCATAAATTTACCAGTAGGTAATACAGTCAGCGGCAAAAATGAGGATCTCATACGTATGCAGGTATAGGTAATTTTGTATGTAGACTGGGCCAAATTTTGCTTTGCTAAGTATAGTGAAATCTCTGTGATGTATGTTGTATTATATTGTATGCAAGCCGTAGTAGGACAACATGGAGCGCCGCACGTTCTAAATCAATTTAAATTGATCTTTAAACCCTCACCCTTCTTCCTAGTATAATGTATCCTCCGATCCCCATACTCGGGCTGCCGTATCCCACAGTTGGTCAGACTGTTCCTGGCGTGGTCCGGGTTGGTCCCAAAGTTCTCCCGGTACGAGGGGTGCGTCAGGGCCGTCTGGAGGAGCGCCCTCTGCTTGAACACGTAGCCCATTTTCTCCTCGAGACTGTCCAGAGACTTGTGGAAGCGGAGGTGACGCACTAGTACTGGGATTAACATGGCGTGCTGAAAAAATAACTATATTAAATAGGCGTACGAGATAGTTCGACGTAAGCTAGCTCTAAATAAATATAAACAGTTGTCGCTTATACATTTTTCATAAAGTTCAGTAAAGAGCTTAGACAATCGTGAAATGTTAAATGATATCGGTTTAACGGTTTCTCAGAACAATGAGGTTAGAAAAACATGTGCTAAAGACAATGTGAGAATAGTACTTTTTGATATAAGTGCGGAAAGTATGTCATTATGCACGTGTCCCGAGGTGTCTAGACACGCAAGGCGAGGGTCGAGTCTCGGGCATCGACTTTAAACATTAAGACGCGCCACGCACCTCTTTAGCGCTGACAAAATGCGGCCTTCACTCATTAGCTGTCATTAGACTGACATGTCAAACTTCAAGGGAATGTACCATCTGGATAATGAGTATATTATTTACTTACGTGTGGAATGTGATTCCTTGTGCTTTGTTTTTCTTTTGTGTGTTATTTGTACAGTTCAAAAATGTGTACGACGTCATTTTGAGCGGTTGAAACTGTTGTAATTGGACAAGTCAACGAGATGTCACCCGCGCGGCGGCCGTTGGCGACTAAGTCACCGAGTAAGCTAATCACCTATATTGCTTGTCCGCGCTTTGTGAAAGGGTGGCGTATCCGTCACTATTTGGTACATCAATGGTCTCGGGACGAGTGAAAATGACACTTCCGCACGTGTACCAATCGACGTTTTTTAATATATTTGCGAAAAAATTACATTCAGGGGGTGGGCCGCCGCCCCACCACCACCACCACCACCGAGCAGAGCCGCCGTCGCCTTGGAAAAGTAAAAAGCACTAGTACGAAAAATACAACTTTCCGTATAAAACGTAGCTACAAAATGTAGCGCTTTTTGAGCAACTGTATTAAAAAAAAAACCCTGTCAAAACCATTATGTCGTTGTCATAAGATTGATTTTTGCCTGGCCCAAAGTTTTTTCACTATGCCTATACTCAGGTTTGGCTTCGACTGGATTATCATGCGCATAAGAATTGACACAAAGAAAACGAAACAGTAGGTTCAATTCACATCATCGTCGGCATCGGCAACCAGAAAACTTGCGTTGCTACGAGTAAATAGAGGAATTATTTAAAAACTAGCTTTTGCCCGCGACTTCGTACGCGTAGACAATAAATAACGTAAGTACCTAATACAAATACTGGTTTTTAACGGAAGATGGTGATGTTGCTGTTTATTTGTCTGTGAACCCAATGGAACTACCTACCTACTTAATTAAATGTTGAAAACTACTTTACACCATTAACATTCTACATACAGTTCTTGTCTGACATGACTACCTACATTTGCAAAAATTCCCGGGGGATAGAAATAAGTAAATTATACATTTAGACCCATGAAAAAATCTTTCACTAATAGAAAGCTACACTGTTTCTGATTGACATTAGGCTACTTTATCCCGAAAAAGTGTATAAAGTTCCCGCGGGACAGACCTACATATTTTAAAAATTCTTAAATGTCAATCAGAGACTGTAGCTTCCTATTAGTGATTTTTTTTAAATCAGTCCCGAAATTGGATTCACTTATTTCTATCCCGAGGGAATTTTGCATTTTAACTCTTTAGATCGATTTAATAAAAAAACTTTCACTAATAGAAAGATACCAGTTCTTGACTGATATTGGCTACCTATTTTTCCTCGGGAAAATGCAAAACTGATAAAAATAAGTGAATTTTTCGACCGATCAAAAAAATCTTTTCGCTAATTGAAAGTTACCCACACTATTTATTCTGATTGACATAGGCTACTTCTATCTCGAAGTTGAATTCACTTATTTCTATTCCGCGGGAATTTTGCATTTTCCCAGAGAAAAAGTAGCCTATGTCAATCAGGGATAGTGTAATTTTCTATTGGTGAAAGTTTCAGACCCCTATGCAAAAAAGAAAGAAACGAAGTTTAGGTAATTCCCTATCCCGTGGGAATTTCTAAAAATCCCGTCTTAGTACACCTCTAAGATCCTTATGAAATATATTTGTTAAACTTTCAAGTCTCTATATCCGCTAGTCAGTTATTATGAAAATAATACTATTAGGTCTTTATCCCGTGGAAATTTCGGAAAATCATGAAGACTGTTTTAGCTGTTATTGTTACCTACTTGCATGCCAAAATTGAAATATCTGATAATTATAGTTACGGAGATAGTTACTTTGATTCGATAATATAAATCTCATTAAATAAAATAAATAAATATAAATTTCGAAAAATCCTTCCTTAGTACACCATAGACCTCTATGATACTCTAGGTACATGTATGCCAAATTTCAAGTCTCTAGCACTAGCAGTAAATTTCCTTTATTGGGGATCATAATTCCTAATGCTATACCTATATTGTGTTTAATATTTTATTAAATGTACGTATCAGTTTTCTTTCTAGTGAGACTATAACCATCTTCCAAATCTGAAAGAATGAACTTTCTCTGTATTCCATACTCTCTTGAAAAACTTGAAATACGATTTGCTTACCACAACTCTCAAACAGTCCGGTTCATTTTCTATACTCAAATGGTTACATTCGTAAAATCACAAGAAAAGAAATCTTCAATCAAAGTAACTAATCAAACAATCAAAGTACGAGTCTAGCAATTGCTATTCTAGCCGTGGCAGATATAGATTTTTTCTCAAACATTAAGAGGAAATAAGGAATTTCTAATTATTAATTAACTCTTTTAATACAGCGAGCCAAAACTGACATTGTTGTTATTATAATTGTGGCAGTGTCTTAAATATTATTTATTTCAAAATATTACAATATCTGAGTCATTATTAATATTACTTAATTAATTTTACTTAATTGAATACTCAATAACTAACTAAATTCATTAATTTCCTTACCCCTATTTTATAATAGTTTCACAAGGACTAAAAATTTTTCATTGAAATTTATACTAAGTTTGCTTTAGTTAATAGTTAGTTCTGTTATTTTCATCATGGTGGACTCCAATACAACAAATGATCACGATTTTGTTACTAAAAGCTATTAAATTAATATCATTTACATAGCTTTAAATAAGTCGAAACTTAGTGCGTTATTGTTATTTACATAGTCCCGCCGGTTTTTTTATTAAAAAGTGTATTTTTCTTTTTAATACTACCAAGCTATTTAAGACATTGATAAAAATGATAAATTTCGAATAGAACGCCTGCATACAGCCACCGATTTGGCTGAATGAGACATGTCACTCAATGTGTCCATGGTCTATAATGAAAAAAAAAAAAAAAAACAACAATGGTGTGACAGCCATGACAGCTGAATCAGCTGTGATGTCTATGGTCAGTTTCAACTACGAAAAAATATGTACTTAAGTAAATTTAAACAATAATTAAGGTAAAAAACATGAAATAAAACGGGATAAAAAGTATCCTAAGTATTATTCCAGGTTGTAAACTATTACCATGTCAAATTTCATTCCACTCTGTCCAGTGGTTTTTGCGTGATGCCTCCACAAACAAACATACAAACAGACAAACAGATAAACAGACAAAAAATTCAGAAAAATCAGTTTTGTGTTCTATTAATTATTCCACGAGACCCAAATTTTTTTTTTTGCAAATATCTTCAATGTACAGACGCGCCCGGTCTACGATTTTATTATATGTATAGACTAGCAGACAATCTCAGTGACTTTATGCATCAAGTACGAGTGGCGACTTAATCCACGACTTCACCCACCTTCGTGTTCGTAACAAATTGTTTAATACACTTGCTCAAATAGTGGTACTTTTTGTAGCTATGTATCGTGCGGAAAGTAGAATTTTTCGCAATAGTGCTTTTTACTTTTCCAAGGCGAGCGACAGGCGGGTCTGTCTCGCCGCCTTTGGTTTGGCCGCGAATGTATTAAATAACCGCACTTATAACAAAAAGTACTAAGTATAGTGGGTGATCGTTACCTGCACAATGTCGCACATGAGGCCGGTGGTATGGAACCCCTCTGAGGATATGGCCACGGTGACGTCCCGCTTCATTTTGCTCTGCGTACGCATCTCTTGCAACTTGGCTTCTTTAGCCGCGAGCTTCTGTCTCTCTTTGAAAGACGGTTTCGCCATGTTGGCAATCAAGTGGCGGTACTTTACGTAGTACCGCCAAGCTTTTTGGTATCTAAAAAAGATGATAGAGCTATTTTGTAGTGTTACGATTTTAGTGGATATACAGACGAATTCTACCATATTATGGGAAATGCGCCTGTTCTTAGTTTCCCATGCGTTTGGTACAGACCTGTTCTAATTTTTCATGTCATCGAGACAAACATATGGCATGTTTTATGGCAAATCGAACAACGAAATCTCGCAGTAGAGATCGATCTCGATGTCACTGAGAATCGGGACTTAGTTTTGTTCAATCAACTTAAATGAGTTAGGTACCGATTAGCCTGTAAAATATTATTAGTATTATGTCTAAATTCCATCAACTTACTCAGGGTTACCAGCGTAGCTGAGTTGTGGCGGCCGGATGCCGAAGTGAACGATCTCCGGGAAAAAGTTCTTAAGCTCCTTGGAGTTTTTCACGTCTTTTGCGCTAACCGGCGGACTCCGGTCCAGTTGGTCAACTCGGACTGAACATGGCTTCTTGCCGGGGTAGGTCACTATCATACCTGTTTGAAAAACCATGATTTATTTTCCGCATTTGGTGCACTCAAGCATCGAAATACAAAAATAACGACTGTACGAATATGAAGTCATTTTTAACCATATCAGTAGGTCTAGCACAACTCACAGTGCGACTTCTATCTCACTTCTCTCTCCTTTTCTGTCACTCAGAGTGCAACGGGACGGGTAACATAATCTTGCGCGACCAACAAAGCCGCGGCCACTCGTGCTAGCCGTACTGATCCTACCTTTGATCCTGTCGACAAACTTCTGCCAAGTGAAATGGTCCATGGTGTGGACATCCTCCAACATGTCAGGTGGAATCAACAATCCACTTTCGTCTAGCAAGTACTTTAATACTTCACACATTGAGAGAACCTGAAATACATAATAGTCGTCAAATAGTCTTCAAAATTTTTATCAGTGACTTGGTCATTTTTGAAAGCACATGTAACACTATAAGGTGGCTACAGACACGAGATTTAGTAAGCACGTATGCACAAGCTGGCCGCTTCACGCATGCAGCCGTCTGGTTCACCTTGACATTCGCATGTACTGACCTCGCATCCTCCTTCTGGGAGGAACCGAACGAACCGCGGTAGGAAGTGGAACTGTGAACAGGAGGTTTCTGTCGCTTTTCCCAAATCCAAGTCCACCAGCTCCAGCAGCTCAGTAAATAGGAACTCCTCTGTAAGTTTATACAGTTACATATATTAATAAGTACTTCAATTTAAAGATAGTGCGTAACTTAATACATAATTACGACTGCTATTTTTACGTAATGAAAAACACCGGACATTTTCATTGCAACGTTTAAAGTTTAAAATCTCAACAACTGAAAGGATTTTGGTGAAACTTAAATAAGAACCATCCTGGTTAAACTAGCTTTCGATAAAAAATAACAAATGCAAATCGGTATATCCACTTAACTAGTATCAATTTTATGCGCCTGTTTCCGAAAACAACAAGTACTTATGATCTCAAATGGAGTACCTTTTTGTATATTTTTAATTTTTTTACGGTTTTCCCGTGAATATCACTTATACTTTTTAAATACTCACTGAAACATGAATACACAAAAAAAAAACAGAAAATGCTAATCCCTTCAGTTTTAGGCGCACTCCCTGGTTCCGGCTCCTATATCACCAACTTTACAAATGTCAGATTACAATGACAATTTTGTAGTGGGAGTCTGGGAGAACCATACTCTAGCTATTTGCTGACGTATGAATGGGACGGCTCGTCCGGGGAAGCACCACTATCTCACAGAAAATCGGCATGAAGCAACCCCTGTTGCGTTACGTTCGGTTAGCGAGTGCAGGAGGCTCAATCCACACTTTTATCTACACGCATATCATAAGTCCTCTGCTTCCATGCGCTCAGAAACCGTAGAAAACGACCAGCATTTCAGAATGTCGTCGGCGGCTCGCCGCCAGCAGTAACGAAAAGTTTTGATTTCGAATTCGATATCGTGAAGAGTTTCAAATTTGAAACATGTTCAAAAATCAATATAATCTACAATAAAAAAAAAACGGTCGGTATGTTTGTCTACGATAAAAAAAAACTGTAAAATTCGTATGATACGGCTTCGGCTTCTGAACCCATCTTAGAGTATTTATAACATGTATATGTAGATAAAGTAGTGTAAGCAACTACACATAATTAGGCCTTAAAACACTCGTGTGATCCTATTACGAAACTCAGCTTCGCCTCGTTTCACACACTCGTGTTTTAAGGACCCTCATTATGTAGCAGGTGCATAAACTACTATTGCGGTCGGCAAACGACTTAGTGTAATTGCCGCTTTACTTACCAAACAGATCCAGCTCTCGCACAGTAAAATTGTGCGGCGCGGGTTCCTCAACGTACAGTATGGTGTACTCGATGTTGAACCGGATGACCTTGCACATGGGCAGCCGCGCCAGCCGGTAGTGCGACAGCATCGAGAACCCGGAGAACAGGAACTCGTGCTCGTCGTGCCCGATGATAGTCGGCGCTTTGATCAGGAAGTTCGTCGGCGGCGATACTGTTATTCTGAAATTAAAATTCTTTGGTAACTCAGCCCACACCTCGCTCAGCCCGCCACTGCGGAATTTATTTGTAGTCAGCTTAGCCCGCGGGCCGGAACGACCACTGTGAAAGCTGGTCTGCTTAGCTGTTATGATTTTAGACTTCGTGGATCAATTGCTCAATTTCAAATAGAGACAATAATAGGGCTGTTTCCTCTTAGTCCAATTAGCAACTTTTTATGAAATGTCAAAACGATCCGTTAGTATGAAGTTTGTATTGAATCAAGAACTATGACGTCATAATTTTCAGTGTTCAAATTTTGGCATCAGTAAACAACCCTATTACTGCGATTACCTGACTAGGTGTAGATGAGCTGCCGATAAGTATGTTTAGTAAGGTAATCGCGATCAATACCCCGTGGTTATTATGTCTAATGTAATTAACCGCAAACCATTTAAAACTGTTCGAATAGATAACATGCATGGTACCTAGTACAGTCAAGTTCTCTAATATCTGTATCTGTACAGCCATCGGTTCATAAATATCTAAACACGGACCTTACGTAACTGGCAATAAGATTTGTGTATAGATATTTTTGAACTGTTGACTGTATAGATATTGGAGAACTCGACTGTACCTAGGTCCTGATGGATAAGTCAAGGAGGTAATGTGCTCCTACCTGTAAGTACCTAATTAAGTCTAATACCTGTTTATAGCATGATCTCGGGGCCTCAAATGACATTGCTATGATTTTAGACACACAAAACGATCCCAACAAAGCAAAGGCCTGGCTATAATGCGAACTTAATTACGGTACCATAACACTCCTATACGAAGTTGCCGCGCCATAGAGACAGGAATGCCTACCTGCCTAGGAATGTTAGAGGTGTCGTGACACCGCCAAATACTATGAGACTAGTATTTTGACAATATATGCCGTTAGAGGCGCTGCCGATTCGGCCATAACAATTGAGAGGTTAACGCGAACGCGATCGAGACGTTTATTTGTGTAAACGTTTCGTTTTGTGTAGACGTTTATTTAGTCACATTCGAGCAATAATAAATAAATAAATAAAAAATAGCGCTAGAGACTCTGACCCTGGGCAACGTTTGTTTGACACCGACCGGTAGTGGTAGAGCTTGTCGATGTTGCTGGCGCGCGGGTCGCACTTGGGGAAGCACTGCTCGCCGGCGTACACGCCGTGCCGCATGCCGAGACGGCGCGCGCGCGCGCTGCAACGGCACAGCGGCCCGCCGTTCATCTCCCCTGTATTGTTGAACCTGTAACAATAAATAAATAAGATCAGAGTATACTTTGCATCAACATCCATATCAATTAACTAAACTAAACCTAAGACGGAAATCAGGTTTTACAGAGGAAATTTTACAAAGATATGCAAGCAGATAATAATTTAAGTTAATTTAATCAGTTTAGTTTATTGAATCTGCTATAATCTTGTGTCCACCAAAGCCTCAATAAAATATAAGATGTAAAAAAAAACCTGTGTCAAGGACCGAAATTTATACTGTAATAGCAAGCATTGACTGTTTCAGTTTCTTTATTTGCAACCGTCACATCATGCAATAATTGAATAGCAAAATGTTTGCTTCTGTATGAAGCTATTTCTACAAGTCATTTAATTCTATTACAGGAAGGAGGATTTTGAATCTATTGAGTATTTAAAAACATACCACATCTCAGGATGCAGTCGTCTCGGATGGCTCTGCTTTCTTTGCAATTCCACCATGATCCTGTCAGTGTATCCTTGCAGTCCGTCCTCATCCAGACTCCCATCGCTGTCCGATGATGATGATGAAGAGCTCTTTTCATCCACTAAATATAAAAATATTGGTGATGCTAATGAGTATGAATTTGGAAACAATTTAGGCTTTAACTGATAGTTATTATTCAATTTGGGTCCCAATCTTTGTGTGTACAAGATTTAGCTTAAAATTTCTTATTCCAATAGTGTACTGATTTGTGCTAATGAATCAGTATCACTGGTGGGGAAGAAATAAACATCTTAAAATAAACATCTATTATACCTTATATATATACATCTCCAAACAAAATCTAATTAAAAAACCGGCCAAGTGCGACTCGGACTCGCGCACGAGGGTTCCGTAGAAAGATTTTAACGTTTTTCCCCAGTGTTTTAAGAAGTCCAGTGTTAGCAGAGCCCTGCTCCTAATCAAAATGTATGCAGTGTGGGGTCAACTTATATTGGACTGCGAAATCTACAGACAGACATAAAAATTTAAGGTTTTGAGACTTTTCGGAGTGGTTGTGCTATAAGAGCTACCTTCATACCAAATTTCAAGTTTCTAGGACAACTGGAAGGTTTTCAAAGAACGGCAAGTTGTATGGAAACGACCTTTTTAATGACTGTATCTTTTGATTGCGTTGACCTAGAAGGTTGATTTTTTCACAGATTCAAGGGACCGCAAGCTTGAGTATTTGATATTAATTTCAGCATGCTACCTCCACGCGTTCCAGAGAAAAAGGGTCTTGACAGACAGGCAGACAGACAGACAGACAGACGGACAACAAAGTGATCCTATAAGGGTTCCGTTTTTTCCTTTTGAGGTACGGAACCCTAAAAATGTCTGAACTGTTCCTTTGTATATATTTAGGCATGCAACAGTATATCTACAAGAATTTGTATTCATTCTCCTCCATTCATAAGAACTGTAAATTTTTTGAAAATTTGTCTTGCAATAAAATATAAAATACATCTCATATTAGGGTATCTACAATTATTTTCATTTATTTTTTGAAAAACATATTTACTCAAAGTGTATTTAATTGCTATTCTGATCAACTTACATCTATGTTTGCACATTTTAGCCTTTGGTGGCTTCAGGGGTGGTAGCTCGTCCACCTCTGGCCTGGCTTGCCGTCCCCTCTCAATAACCTTTGTAAAGAATGTATCGCATATCTTTTCTAACTTCAGTGTCTGTTGAACCCCAGCACCATTCTCTGCAGGCTTGTAATATAACTCAGCTGGGGAACTCCTGTACCACATCTTTGGGGCCTAAAATTTAAATTAATATACTCATTATAGTGAAATAAACGGATCACTCACGTAATACAATATTTATGTCATTTACAAAATTACCTCATCTTCTTCAAGATTATGTTCTTTGGACCACTTCTCTATTTTCTCTATAAAGTCTTCTGAAGTTTGGCAGTAGTTTTTCCTGAAATAAAAAAAAAACAAACTTTAGCACTTTTGGCTGCATGGCTCACATTTAAGAGGCTTCCCTGAGAGGATGACCTTGAACGTTTCGCGCCCTCCTCACCCCACCTCACTTCTACTGAACAACTTCGTTTTAGTGACGACATCTATTATCTAACTTAATTTTACACAATGTTATCACAAAAAACGTGTCTCTTCGAAAAAAAATTTCGTTCAGAATTCGCACCGAACACGTAATTTTTTTTAATATTATAAATAAAGGCCAGCAGTGAGACGTAAATAGGCCGATGATGATGATTATAAAAAGGAATTATAATAATGTTAAACATAGAAATCCTAGCCAATTAAATTCTCTATATGTTGGTGTAAGTAAACTATGCTTGTGACGTAGTGACAGAATATTAATTACGACTTGACTTATTTGTGATGAAGATATCATAAGTATTAAATACGAAAAAAAAAATGAAACATAGAAAAACAATTTGAGATGTTATAGATACTTAATGGGAGGTAAGGGGGAGAAGGAACACAACATCTATCCACTCCAATTGCCAACCCCACCTGCTCGCGCGTAATGGCGGCGGATAATAACAGTGGTACCTCCCGCTAGAAAACCAACGGGGCTCTGACGTCCGAGCTAATGGCGGAATAACCATTCATCACCTGCCCCAACTGGGGCCAAGAGGCTTCAGCGAGCCTTGGGGGCAAAATACCTCCTAAAATGTCTGGTGCAGAAGGCAACGGGAAACCACTGCACTATATTCCCATGAACGTTATGATGGAAAGTCGGCCTACAGCGAGTACTCTGTCATGTGATCCGGCTAACGCCCGGCGCCATCTTCCGGGCAAGGTGGCGTGAAATGTGCTACCGGCCACGTGCACGTGACTCATCAGGCTGCACATGGAAACTCTGCTACTGGTGACTTAAAAACTACCAAATCTATCTGGCGTCCTCACCGCATTGGTACGTGGAATGTGCAGGGTCTTGTTACCAACCCGTGCAAGCTCAAAATCGTCGAGGACGAAATGCAACGTGTGAATGTCGACATACTGGGCATAAGCGAAACGCACTGGCAAAATTCCGGACATTTCTTTTCCGACTCAGGAAAAAAAATATAAATCTCCGGGCCCGAAAATGACAGCAGTAGGGGTGTAGCCTTCATAGTACCATCGCAACTTGAGAAATATGTATTGGGAGACAAAGCGGTCAACGAGCGTATAATCACAATTAAGTTGAATACAACGCCGTGCAAACTTAATGTTGTCCAAGTATATGCTCCTACGTGTCAATCCACGGAAGAAGAAATTGAGAGCTTTTACAGCGCATTGTCACAAACCATCGACGAAATCCCGAACCGAGAGATAACTATGGTGATCGATGAATTCAATGCCAAGATCGGCAATTGCGACGATGCAGTGGATCTTCGGCGGCAGTTGGGATACGGAGTCGAAGAGAGAAATTAAAGAGGCGAAATACTCATTCAATTCTCCACAGAGGAGGATATCACAGTAATGAATACCTGCTTCAAGCATCATATAAGGCGATTGTCCACTTGGGTCTCTCCTGGAGGCCGGTATAGGAACCAGATAGACTACATCCTAATGCGTTCAAGATGGAGGTCTTCAGTTACGAATGTGGTTGCCTATCCTGGTGCTGATTGTGGCAGCGACCATCAGCTGCTGGTTACAACGATGCGTTTCCGACTGAAGACAATAGTGAAGTTAAAGTCAGCGCCAAATATTCGAAGAGTGGACACAGTGGCCTATGGAAGAGAAATTGAACAGCAAATAAGGAAGATACCATCTGCTGACATCTTGGATAGCAATGTCTTATGGAATGCAATGAGGGACGCAATGGTACAGACACCTAAAAAGTACACCCTTCCTAGACCTACCGGGAAAGCTTATATCTCGGCAGATACAGCCAAGGTCATTAGGGACATTAGGGAACGTCGTGAATTAAAGCAGGGTGGACTATCAAATCCCGAACAGCTTAACAGGTACTCGCAGCTGAGCTGCGAAGTCCAGCGGAAGTGCAGGCAAGACTTCAACGCTTATATCAACCGTATCTGTGAAAACCTGGAGCTGCACTCTTTACGGAACGAGACGAAAGACCTGTATCAGCAGCTAAAAATACTGACCAGATCCAGGTCTATACAATCATATGCCGTAAATGACGATGACGGCCAACTTCTCACGGAGCTGGATCAGGTACTGGAACGCTGGAAAAAGTACTGCGCGTCACTCTATGACTGTGCGGATGATTCCATCTCAGTCGGTGGTTGGTCACCGGATGAGCCTGATGTACTCCCGGCGGAAGTTCAGCAAGCAGTCACCGCGTTAAAGAACGGGAAATCCCCAGGGAAGGACGGGTTAACGGGTGAACTTCTCAAAAGAATGGGGGAGGCGGCTTTGACAATGATGACCAGATTATGCAATCTCATTTGGCAGTCGGGTGTTTGGCCCGATGAATGGGCGGAGTCTCTATTTATACCACTCCACAAAAAGGGTTCGACAAAAGATTGCGGGAACCATAGGACCATAGCATTAATATCTCATGCAAGCAAAATTCTCCTTCACATAATCAAACAACGTCTTAAGTATTTTTTAGACAGACAAGTTCCTGAAGAGCAAGCGGGATTCGTGAAGGGGAAAGGTACTAGAGAACAGCTGCTTAACATTAGACAAATTATTGAAAAGAGTCGAGAGTTCAATAATCCAGTGGTCCTTTGCTTTATCGATTATACGAAGGCATTTGACTGCGTTCAGTGGAGCAAGCTATGGTCCATTTTAAAAGACATGGGAGCGCCGGAACATCTTGTAGGCCTAATTCAAAACTTGTACACTAACAACAAGAGCTACGTAAGAATCGGTTCTGATTGTTCTAGAATGTTTCAGACAATAAAAGGAGTCCGCCAGGGATGTATCTTGTCACCCATGTTATTCAATATATATGGGGAATACGTAATCCGTAAAACTCTTGAAGATTGGAACAAAGGGTTTGCTGTTGGTGGGAAGAGAATTAGCAAACTAAGGTACGATGACGACACCGTATTACTAGCCTCCTCAATGTCAGACATGCAAGAACTCGTCCGTAGACTGGAAGATGAGAGCGGAAGGCTTGGTCTTGCGATCAACCGTAGCAAGACAAAGTTGATGGTCGTGGATCGCGTCGGCCTCCTGGATGATACGCATACCATGCGGGGCATAGACACTGTAGACGAATTCGTATATCTGGTGTCTAAGATATGCATCGATGGAAACTGTGCTCCGGAGATCAGAAGGCGCATTGGGATGGGCAAAGATGCCATGACACATCTCAAAAAAATTAGGCAAAACCGTGGCGTCTCTAGAAACACAAAAATACGCTTAGTGCGAGCCCTGGTGTTTCCGATATTTACGTATGGAGCCGAGACATGGAAGATCAAAAGTAGAGAGAGACAACGCATTGATACCTTCGAGATGAGGTGCTGGAGGTGTATGCTGCGTATCCCATGGACTGCTAGGCGAACTAACCAATCAATACTGTCGGAGCTAAAAGTAAAGACACGACTGTCCACCATCTGTGAGCAACGCTTTTTGAACTGCTTTGGCCATGTAATGAGGCGGGGAGACGAGAGCTTGGAACGGCTGATCGTGGTAGGTAATACTGAAGGCAAGTGAACACGTGGCCGATCACCTGCACGATGGACTGACCAGCTCAAAGACCCATCCCAGAAATTCTATGACGTTGTGAGTAACGCGATGGACCGGAATCAGTGGCGAGAGTGCGTTCGTGCGCAAACAACCATCACTAACCACGATCATCAGTCATGATGGACACAACTAAGAAGAAGATACTTAATATATTTTGTTTTTATCGTTTAAATAATGAACAAAACGACTCTAAAAAGCAGCCGCTTTAGGGTCTGGCTCAGGGAAGCCCCTTAAGCTGTAAATCATAAAAGCCTACCTATATTCCTCAAGAATCTTCTCTCTATCCGTCAATGGTTTTCTCGGAGCTGACCCTGGCCTGGAGCAAGGAGAAATGTCTCTTAAATGACTGTGGTGGTGAGATTCTCTGCTGGGCGACCGACAGCTGTATCTCCTAGGTGACCGATAGTTGTGTCTGCTGGGAGATCTCCTGTACTTTTCCTCCTGAGGGTCATGACTTCTGCTGTAGCTTCGAGACTCTCGGTGGTGAGATGGACTGTGCCGTCTCTCATATTCATGCTTCCTCCTTTCATGCTCCATCTTCTCAGCAAGATATCTCTCCCTGTAATATCGCTCCTTTTCAATTTCTCTGGCTCTATCTCTATCTCTACTCTCTCTATAGCCTTCTCTCTCCCTGTATTTTTCTCTATCTCTGTAGGCATCTCTTTCTCTATGACTGTGTCTGGACGGACTTCGGCTGTGCCGGCTGTAGCTATAGCTTGCACTGCGACTGTGACTTGGACTTCGACTATACCTGTACTTGCGATGACTCTCTTCTCTGTATTCCCTTTCGAAACTTTGATCTCTATGTCGTGATCTTTCTCTAGATGATAAAGAACGGCTTCTAGACTCATAATAATCCTTCTCCCTGTCTCTAGAGCCAGAAGGACTCTCTAATTTATGATATAAATGAGCATCATGAGGTTCTTTTAAATACTTGTCCTTTGGTTTTGGTGGTGGTGGGTTACTAAAATCCGGAGTGTGGAATGTGTGATCTGGTTTCACTGTAGGAGGTGGATATGGAAGTGGTACAATGGGTGGCGGATAAGCAGTCACCGGCGGCGGGGGGACATTTAAAGGGGGTAAACTTGTGATTGGCAAAGGTGGAGGTTTGTCTAGCGGCGGGATAGAAGGTAAAGCAAAGGGAGGTGGGTGCTGAAAGAGCTGCGGCGGCGGCACGGACAGGGGCACAAGCGGGGGCGCCGTCAGCGGAGGCGCCGCCGGCGGAGGCATGTCCAACCGCGGCGGCGGAACACTGTAGTTTACGGGCGGTATCGACATCCTTAAGCACTAAAGCGCGTTCATCAAAATACGGTTTAAATTAACGAGGGATTTCTTTCCCAATTATCTGGTGGTCATTTGTTTTTCCCAAGAAAACTTGAATAAGGTGCTGACTGCTTAGGCTGAGCTGATTATTTTTATTTGATTTTATTTTGATTTTTTGATTCAACTTCAAGTTGTCATTTATTTTTTTTATATTATAATTTATGCCATACGAGATAGGCAAAGGAAACTAAGTCCATACAGCCATGTTTGTTGTTTTTTGCTTATTTTCTGTAAATTAAAGTTCCGTGACAGTCAGGATCGTCAGTCTGTCCTAGTCACATCCTGTCAGCAGCTTATTGCCTTCCGTAAAGCGAAGCGATACTAAACTTTACGGCGAGCTACTGAGCTAAGGCGGGTAGCGGCCGTCGGGTACTTGGGGGCAGCAAACAGGGAATATGCGTTTTCACTTGAATTCTTCATTTGCTGGGCACTATCACGTTAACTTATTGTATAGTACCCTATCTTTATTATCCACTAAACAGCATTAACCTTTCAAAGTTCAGCAGATATAGCGCGGGAAACGTTGATACCCGGTGGTTACCTGGGGTAGCCGGTGTCAAAAACCTCTGGACTCCCGAGGCTCTCCAGAGAACTAGTACCTCCGCACTCTAATTTAAACCAATTTGTAATTGAAATAAGCATTGGAATTAAACTAAAATTCAATTGACACGATCCACTTTCACCGGTTTCCCGCTGAGCAACCCACAACACAGACTCATTCTAACCAACATGTTTGAGATAGAGGCGTTCTAACGCTTTCTAACTATTGACATGACCTAACGGTAACGCAAGTTGGAGTTACTTGTGTTGTATCGAGGGATGCACAAATTTTGTTACGTGTTACTTATGTTATATTAGCTAGATAAGTAGTTTGATGGTTTTTCGGTAATAGTAATTAATAATGGCTAATACATAATGTACTATTGAGTGGGCATAAGTACTATGTCTTAGTATACTTAGGTTCTTTGTGTAGATTGGTTACCAATATAAACAACAATAAAAAATTACTAGCTTTATTCACAATCTTTGGTATACTAATAAATTAAATTGTGGCAGATATCTTTAATTTTTGCACTACCAAGGCATTCTCCATTCTTATAGAAAACTCCATATTGACCCTCTGTCAGAGCTCGCAACCGGGTGTCAAGTAAAATGGTGAGACCCTCTGTATTCTTTATAACTTGACAACCAACTAGAGGTTTAGTATGCTGAAATCTGAAGTAACATTTCAGCACATTATTATCTGTTAATTCTGGAGGCTCTTTATGTATCCAATGTGGAGAACCAGTAGTGCATAAATTATTCCATAGAGCTGGATGTTTAGTTCCAGGCACCTGAAAAAGGAATAAAGTATGTTTAATAATGTCATGGTGTTAGGCATTATCCCAATTGAACGTGAATACGTGATCATCGCTAGTTCGCGCGAATTTCGTGGATAAAATTTACCATGCTAAGGGGGTCTAGATTCGTATGAATAAAGTTCGCGCGAACTGGCGACACCTTAGCTTATTTAATGCGTTGTATTATTATTTATTCGCCTTCACTATTTGTGTTTATAAACACACACTTTGTCGGTCCCTTCATTAATTACTCCTCTCTACCGCTCAAAGGTTGACTGGTAAAGAGCCCTTATAGGGATAAGTCTTTGTACTTGTATCTCACTGTTTGTAACTTGTATTTTCTGTACATACAATAAAGTGTTTACTTACTTACTTAATGCATTTAACAACTTCTAGGTATGACATCAATACTTACAACAAAAATATTGTTTGTTTCTAAATCCTTTTTAAATACGAAATAAGCATCTTTCCAGTTGGCTAGGCAGCATCTCTGGCCCACTGTCCATTTATGAAGACCTCCATGTTCCCCAACAATTTGTCCAGTATCTATGTCTATGAAATGCCCAGCTCTTTTTTGAATATACTGCAACAAACAAGTAACTTTGGTTAAGTAAATACAGTTTAAGTATATATATATATATATTTACTATAAACTGACGTGATTGACCCCTATCTCACTTAATTAAAATATTATATGTATGTAGAGTCCAATGGTAAAACCTGTTCAGCATAGTTCATGGTGTCAACACAATGTTGAACATTCTTTTTAGTACCTAAGTAAAATATTAAATAACAATAATTCTGGTTTGTAAAAGCTACAATACACCACAAATATTATTTATTGAACACCACCAAACTATAAATCAGTACAATGCATGAGATTACAAAAAACAATCAGGTTAGACCAGGTGGTCTTATCACTTTAAAGCAACCAGAACCATTAATATACAAAGATAAGATGTCACTTACTTCTTCAATAAAGTCTTTAAATCTTCTTTTACCAATGAAACAAATTCCTGTACTGTCCTTCTTAGCAGCCACATTTTGCAGCCCCTCAGTCTTGGCTATCTCTCTCACTTCACTCTTCAGCAGGTGTGCTATTGGAAACATGCATCTCCGGAGAGAAAACTGTTGAACTTGTGAAAGAAAGAAAGTTTGATCTTTGACTTTGTCAGCTGGTTGTAATAATTTGACACCTAGAAATAACAATAAGAAATACAATTTAACAACCAAAAGCCATTGATTTATCTTGAAATTCTAAAATGTTTGTGTTAGTACCTTCAGTTTCATTATATTTTTCTAAAAACGGGCCAAATGATGTATTTGCATAGTGGCCGGTAGCTATAGCGTCAACTCCTAAATTGTTCCTGCAATGTTCAAAAAAGCTGTCAAATTTAATGTATCGGTTGCATAGAATGTCTGGGTTAGGAGTCAGTCCCGTTTCGTATTCTTGAAGTAGCACAGTGAACACTTCGTTCCAGTATTCCTTTATGAAATAAACTCTATGCAACGGAATTCCTAGCTTACGGCAGACAAAAGTTGCATCTTCAAAATCTCGTTCGTCTGAGCAGAAACCGGCTTCGTAGTTATTGTCCCAGTTACGCATAAATACACCTTCAACTTGGTATCCTGGAAATATTATAATACTTACAGGTTATAACAGAGTTTGGAATAATTTAATAAGAAGAAAATTAAGAAGAAAGAAGAATATTAAGAAAATTATAATAAATATTCACGGTGAAGAACGTATAAAACACACCTGCTCTTTTCAGCAGTAATGCAGCTACGGCACTGTCAACACCCCCAGACATACCCAACGCAACTTTCCGAATCATCCTTTTAGTTTTAATGCATATAAAATAAATAATTTAATTACCAAGTTTAATGCAAAGAGTAAAGTATGTTTAATGCATCATAACCTATGTTAATGACAACCAGGGGGAGGAAAGTTACCTGTAATTGACAGTTGAAGTTTTTTGCTGCGCCATCTCTTACTTGTGTAAGGCTACTTTTTAGTAGTTTCAGTTTTTTTTTTTAATCATATATTGCAAAATTTTATGAAAAAATATCGACCCGAAGGCTTGTAATTTTCAGTCACAAATTATTACTTGTACTTCTGTTAAAAAAATTGCAAAATTTGTCATGATGCAAAGAAGAAAAAAAAAACTGTTTCTGGTACACCTGTACTACATCCCTTCAAAATTTTCGGACTCAAGTAAACGTCATACAGCATGCAGCGCCCAGCGGCTTTCTATTTTTAGAAAATGCGCTCGCTGTGTTTAACTGTTATTTCGTTAATTGTCCACTAGTAAATACGTAGAGTCGATTTTCAGCTCCTCCGTTTTATTAGTGTCAGTTCGTGTGTATTGGACGTTGCGGCGAAAATTCGGACACTTTAGTTACAATCTTTCTGTGTTGTTTCAGTTATTTATTGCGATATCAGATGCTTGTGATTTGTGAAGACTTGTTGTTTTGTGATATTGTTAGTTGTTGCGATTTTGGCCGCTTTAAATGTATAATTTATGAAATAAACGATTTTGAATTCTGAGTTTGAATTTTACATGATGTCTAATTTAATAAGAGTGTGTACTGTGTACACATAATTCGTGTGTGTGAGCGCGCGTGCTCCCGCGCGCGTGTGTGCGCCCGCGCGCGTGTCCGAGCTTGCGCGCGTGTGTGTGTTATGAAATCTGTTCTGGCGACTATCACAGATAAAAGATGGCGTTGCTGTAGAGGCTGGTTAAGGGTGACATTTTTTTCCGCTGAGAGGGCGCTCTATTCCCCGTATATTATATTACTCTCTTTTTTTTTTAATTCATCCCATAAGGGATAGGCAAAGGAACTGAGTCCATACAGCCACGTCTGATGTGTTTTGTAAATTTCTGTATATTAAAGTCCTGTCATCGTCAGAGTTGTGTTAGTCCACAGACCTAATAGCAAGTGGACCGGTGATACCTACAGAATTAGCGTGCATACCTACTAAAATTTGGCACGTAACATGGCTGCTTTTCATAAGGTTGGGACTGTTAAACGTATGCAGATATCGATATCGATAAAATCTACGCTATAGTAGTTTATGCAACTGTTACATTACGAGTGTTTTAAGGCCTAATTATCTAGAGTAGCATACATTACTTTTATCTACACACATATTATAAGTACTCTAAGACACGTTCAGAAGCAGAAGGCATTATCATATCCATACCTGTCACGAATTTGACTGTTGTTTTTATCATAGATAAGTAAACATACCGAGCTGACGTTTCGTATCGACTGTTTTTTTATTGTAAATTATGTTGGTTTTTGCAGATATTTCACATTTTCTACGGTTTTTGAACGCATTATAGAGGAGTTATGACATGTGTGGGTTTGCAGATGCGTTGCCAACCTAGAGAGCTAAGATGGAATTCCTCTTGTGCCCGTAATTACACCGGCTGTCTTACTCTCCACACCGGGACACAACAGTGCAAGCACTGCTACTTAGCGGCAGGATTAGCGAGTAAGATGGTGGTAGTGATCGGGACGGACCTCGCACAAGGTCCTACTAACCACAAAAGTGAAAATAAAAAACATTTGCCTTAGGCATCTCCAAAGTTTTTATTCATTTCTAATAGTTTCTGAAAGATACTTTGTCACAACACTCACAACTTCTTTCTCTGTGATAGCGAAACCTCAAATCTATAATCATTTTGATTACAGACATTACCTTACCCTCACACTTGATGTACAAGGCAACACAGGTGACAGGCACGAGTAGACTGAAAAAGAAGAATATTAAGTATCTATAAGTTTATCTCTAGCCTGCTCAAGGGTCATTTTTTCCAAATCTCAAATCTGGTTCAGCCTGTGCGTTGTGTATCAGTCAGTAAGTCACGGTTTTATTTTATATGTTTATATCTAATAATAAAAGCAATTTACAATGACATTAAATCTAAGCTTAAACTAAATAAACTACAACTTAAAACTAAATTAAATCTAAATAAGGCCCCCGTGGCATAGTGCCCAAAAGGCTGGCAGCGTTGCCTCGCTGAATAGCGATGCTGATTCTTTGAGAGAGAAAACTGCCAGCCCTTTGGTCACAAGTTGCATCAACTAAGCGCTTTTGTAACTCAGAAATAAGCTTGTAAGCGCTGGGACCCCATGGACCCAAAGTTTCAAACCCGACAGGAACAAAATTATAATTCGGACCGAGAGATTGATACTTAGATTTTTTTCTATTTTCGGCCGTTTCTGCCGCCGCACCAGCTTTTTGTGTGGTTCCCTGGAGATGTGAGGGTGCTACTGTATCGACACAGGTCGCATCCCAAACCAGAACCCTACCCATTCTCCAGGGAATCAGAGACATACCGTCCGGCCTTTTGCCATCGTCGCGGGCAATGCCGCTTGGCTCCAAAATGGCCGGCACGTTCGCAGAGGCAAGAGCCCGGCGGATTATGTCATTGAGCGCGGCATGACGGGAGAAACGGCCGGCGCTCTTTTGACAGGAAAGACCATGGTGTCCCGTTTCGTCCACATTGGTGCCACAGAGGCAACGGTGTGGTGAACACAGCGCAACACCCAGTCTTAGCCCGACTGCAATTCTCAGTGTTTCAATTGTCATCAATCTCGTCACATTAAGAGTTCTGTTGAAGCATGACATGTCGAAGTGCATCGAGCAGACAAACCATGTCTTATGTCATGGGTTTATATTTTCAATTCCAATCCTTTTATTTTTGGCAGTTTCATTCACAGAAAATCTGACGAAAAAAAAATTCAAACAATGTTTAGAATTTCATCGATACCTATGTCGATACTTAGCACCGCATAAGCTAATATGCCAAAATCAAGCAAATTATTTCTGTTGAAATAAATAAAATCATTGGAAAATAAAACAAATCGTACTTAAACAGACGTTCGTACTCATTTTATAAGATCATTATGTTACGATACATGCCAAAATACAATAAAACATTCGAATTATTCAAGGTAACTGGTTACTAACCTTTGAAGGGTCATTTCAGGTTGATTAATGTTTTTTTTAACACTACACTGTCTGACGCAGCACTAGGGCATGATTAGGAAAATCAAAGACAGAGCCCTGCACACCATGATAACTCGTTTCTTAGAGTAATCCTCACAAAAACAGCAAATATATTCGGAGCCGGCTACCGTTTGACAGCACATCTACCACGAAACTTGGCACGGAACATGGTGGCACCTGCCACGCTGTCGTAAACTCGTGACGTCACTTAGAGAGTGCTTCCAAATTTAGTAACCAACAAATACTGTTCGTCTCTCCTATTCTTATGCAGCTGTCAGTAAGTTAAAAAGAGATAAAATGCCGTTTGACATGTATGTGTCGATATGGCAGATATTTGCATAAGTCACGCTTCTTATAGAAGAATATAACGCCTCCACTTTCCTATCTCAATGCAATAGATAGCTAGATAAAAATTCAAAATTCAAGTGTCAATCAAATATTTTTTTCAATATAATTATTTCATCACATGAGGGATAAGCGAAGGAAACTAAGACCATACAGCCATATCTGTTATTTTTTGTAAATTTTGAGAGAGTCGTCAATCTGTCCTAGTCAATTCCTGTGAGCTGCTCATGCCTTCTGTAAAGATAGCGTACTTTATATCCTTTATGGAGAGTAACGGCCGGCGGGTACTTAGGGGTAACAAACAGAGGCAATACGCGCGCGTTTTCAGTTGAATTCTTCATTTACTGCCCCCCGACTACGAAGTGCAAAATTTGAACTTCGTATCGTGCCGTCCCTCTCAAGCTAATATTATTTAACACGAGAGTGAGCGGGAAGATACGATATGAACTTCGATTTTCGAATTTCGAAGTCGGGGGGCAGGTTAAACCCCATAACCCATGTTAAACCCAAGAAGCTTTTTGGTTAAACCTAATATGTTCCTTGCCTTCACTCAGCACTCTCCAATAAGTGACCGATATCTTTCATACCGTCTCTTTATTTTGTTAGAACTAAACTAGCAGAGATGACATTTAATTGTTAGTATAGAGTAATATAATATACGGAGAATAGAGCGCCCTCTCAGCGGAAAAAAATGTCACCCTCAACCAGCCTCTACAGCAATGCCATCTTTTATCTGTAATAGTCGACAGAACAGATTTCATAACACACACATGCGCGCAAGCTCGGACACATACGCGCGCGCACACACACGAATTATGTGTACACACTCTTATTAGATTAGACATTATGAAAAATTCAAACTCAGAATTCAAAATCGTTTATTTCGTAAATTATACATTTAAAGCGTCCAAAATCGCAACAACTAACAAAAGCACAAATCACAAGCATCTGATATCGCAATAAATAACCGAAACAACACAGAAAGATTGTAACTAAAGCGTCCGAATTTTCGCCGCAACGTCCAATACACACGAACTGACACTGATAAAACGGAGGAGCTGAAAATCGACTCTACGTATTTACTAGTGAACAATTAACGAAATAACAGTTAAACTTAAACACTGCGCATTTTCTAAAAAACAAAGCCGCTGGGCGCTGCATGCTATGTTTACTTGAGTCCGAAAATTTTGAAGGGATGTAGTAGGTGTACCAAAAACCGTTTTTTTTCTTCTTTGCATGATGATAAATTTTGCAAATTTTTTAACAGAAGTACAAGCAATAATTTGTGACTGAAAATTACAAGCCTTCGGTTCGATATTTTTTCATAAAATTTTGCAATATATAATGAAAAAAAAATAAACCGTATTTTTTAAAACCGACAGCAATGATTATCGCACTAACTACTAAAAATTAGCCTTACACAGGTAAGAGATGGCGCAGCTAAAAACTTCAACTGTACAACTGTCAAATACAGGTAACTTATCTGAGGGTGGTGAGCCCTTCCTTAGCTAGTCTATGGATGGCGTGAAGGTGAAGTGAACGAACGAGCGGAGCGAAGGAGTTGGAGTTATTAGCGTGCATACCTACTAAAATTGGGCACGTAACATGGCTGCTTTTCCTAGGGTTGGGACTGTTAAACGTATGCAGATATCGATATCGATAAAATCTACGCTATAGAAGTTTATGCAACTGTCACGTTACGAGTGTTTTAAGGCCTAATTATCTAGAGTAGCATACATTACTTTAATCTACACACATATTATAAGTACTCTAAGACACGTTCAGAAGCAGAAGGCATTATCATATCCATACCTGTCACGAATTTGACTGTTGTTTTTATCATAGATAAGTAAACATACCGAGCTGACGTTTCGTTTCGACTATTTTTTATTGTAAATTATGTTGGTTTTTGCAGATATTTCATATTTTCTACGGTTTTTGAACGCATTATAGAGGAGTTATGACATGTGTGTATATGGGTTTGCAGATGCGTTGCCAACCTAGAGAGCTAAGATGGAATTCCCCTTGTGCCCGTAATTACACCGGCTATCTTACGCTCCACGCCGGGACACAACAGTGCAAGCACTGCTACTTCGCACAAGGTCCTACTACCCACAAAAGTGAAAATAAATAACATTTGTCTTAGGCATCTCCAAAGTTTTTATTCATTTCTAATAGTTTCTGAAAGATACTTTGTCACAACACTCACAACATATTTTTCCGTGATAGCGAAACCTCAAATCTATAATCATTTTGATTACAGACATTACCTTACCCTCACACTTGATGTACAAGGTAACACAGGTGACAGGTACGAGTAGACTGAAAAAGAAGAATATTAAGTTTCTATAAGTTTATCTCTAGCCTACTCAAGGGACATTTTTTTCCAAATCTCAAATCTGGTTCAGGCTGTGCGTCGTGTGTCAGTCATTAAGTCACGGTTTTATTTTATATGTTTAGATCTAACAGTTACCTGAATTGCTCCGTCACGTCATCAATCTCGTCACATTAAGAGTTCTGTTGAAGCATTATGACATGTCGAAGTGCATCGAGCAGACAAACCATGTCTTATGTCGTGGGTTTATATTTTCAATTCCAATCCTTTTCTTTTTGGCAGTTTCATTCACAGGAAATCTAACGAAAAAAAAAATTCAAACAATGTTTAGAATTCCATCGATACCTATGTCGATACTTAGCACCGCATAAGCTAATATGCCAAAATCATGCAAATGATTTCTGTTGAAATAAATAAAATCATTGGAAAATAAAACAAATCGTACTAATACAGACGTTCATACTCATTTTATAAGATCATTATGTTACGATACATGCCAAAATACAATAAAACATTCGAATTATTCAAGGTAACTGGTTACTAACCTTTGAAGGGTCAATTCAGGTTGATTAATGTCTTTTTTAACACTACACTGTCTGACGCAGCACTAGGGCATGATTATCCTATTAAAGACAAAGCCCTGCACACCATGATAACTCGTTTCTTAGAGTAATCCTCACAAAAACAGCAAATATATTCGGAGCCGGCTACCGTTTGACAGCACATCTACCACGAAACTTGGCACGGAACATGGTGGCACCTGCCACGCTGTCGTAAACTCGTGACGTCACTTAGAGAGTGCTGCCAAATTTAGTAACCAACAAATGCTATTTGTCTCTCCTATTCATATGCAGCTGTCAGTAAGTTAAAAAGAGATAAAATGCCGTTTGACATGTACGTGTCGATATGGCAGATATTTGTATAAGTCACGCTTCATATAGAAGAATATAGCGCCTCTACTTTTCTATCTCAATGTGTTAGTCTGTCCTAGTCACGTCCTGTCAACTGCTCTTGCCTTCCGTAAAGCGATAGTGTACTTTACGGCGAGCTACGGCGAGCAGCAGCCGGCGGATTTTTGGGGGTCACAAACAGAGGGAATACGCGTTTTCACTTGAATTCTTCATTTGCTGGGCACTTTCACGTCAATTTGTTGTATAATACACTATCTTTATTATCCACCAAACAACATTAAGCACAGAAACTAAAATTCAATTAACGACACGATCCACTCTCATCGGTTTCCCGCCAAATTCCCCCTTATATTACTCTATGATGACAACTAACGTTAGTTTGATTTTCTTTTACCCCTTACGGAATAGGCAAAGGAGATGAGGTCCACACAGCCATGTCTGCTGTTTTTTTTTGTTAGAGATTTGTCTTGCGTAATATAAACTTCAACGTCATATTTGTCAAGGCCGAAGACGTTAGTTTGAGTTTGTTTGCCAAGATTGGGGCGCTTAACAAAATATTTTTTTGTGCCATGAAAAATTCAATTTCAATATTATTTGTTTAATTGTATAAAATTATTTGTTTTGATTTCCTTACATCTCTAAAGTATTATAAGAAGTAGCTTCAAAGCAAAATGTTTTCTCTATAAGCTAGTATCTAAATCATTAAGCAATTCTATACAAAAAAAAAAATGGCGGGGCTGCCATAGGAATACGAATTCTCGTAAATATTCGTGATTTTTGCTTCGGTACAGTACAACAAATGATGAAGCAAACAACCCAACTGTTGGTGAAACGACAATATTAATACGTGTTGATGAAGCTCCAATGAAGTCTGATTTGGCAAGGCGATCTCTATCTTTATGGTAACATCGGAGTTGTAATGTAATAATATATTAGTGAAATTCCAATTTGTATTAAGTATTATTATTATAAGCCATTAAAATTTTTGATCAACGTCTTTTTTGTACCAGGAAGTTGATTTAAAACTCGATGTGCTGTTTTTGAAAAAAAAAGCATGCCGGTTAATTAAAATTTGTATGATACCTAAGTGAATTTATTTAAAAAAATATAAAAATACTTTATTTACATAATAAAAGCAATTTACAATGACATTAAATCTAAGCTTAAACTAAATAAACTACAACTTAAAACTAAATTAAATCTAAATAAGGCCCCCGTTGCATAGTGCCCAAAAGGCTAGCAGCGTTGCCTCGCTGAATAGCGATGCTGATTCTTTGAGAGAGAAAACTGCCAACCCTTTGGTCACAAGTTGCATCAACTAAGCGCTTTTGTAACTTAGAAATAAGCTTGTAAGCGCTGGGACCCCATGAACCCAAAGTTTCAAACCCGACAGGAACAAAATTATAATTTGGACAGAGAGATTGATACTTAGAATTTTTTCTATTTTCGGCCGTTTAAAATAGTCTGACAAGTCTGACAACCCTTGAATCCGCCATGATTTGACAACTTTCAGAATAGGTTATTGTCATTATTCGTAGCGGTTTGGGAATTTATTGCTATTTCTCTAATTATTCGCAAAAATGTCGAACATTAATCTACAATGTTTGATGGGAATCCAGTGCAATGACTTTGTTATGATAGCAGCCGATCAGAGCAATAGTCACAGTATTATGGTCATGAAAGATGGTGAGTTTGCGGTTTTAGTGATAAAGTTGTTTATCATTTTGTATTTAAGTTAACTATTAACATGTTGGCTGTTTTTTTCAGACGAAGAAAAGATCTACAAAATATCGGATAACCTAGTTATGGGCGTTATTGGTGATTCTGGAGATACGACTCAGTTTGCCGAATATATCGCCAAGAACATTCAACTGTACAAGATGCGAAACGGCTACGAGCTTGGGCCCACTGCCGCGGCTAACTTTACTCGCCGAAACTTGGCCGAGTACCTTAGAAGCAGGGTTAGTTAATAATTGGAAATAATATCAATCCTTCTTTATTTTATGACTAAGTTCTGCTAAATATCTTCAAATTTGGTACAGCAACACTGATGACTTGGATCTTTCATCTATTGTATCGCAGTCAATTTCTTGAGCCCATGACATTGAAAATAAGGGTAGAATATACTCATGCTCATAGAAGAATCTACTCACTACTAAAATCATTGTCTTAATTGTTCTAATTAACATGTGTAACAGCAAAATGAAACTATTGGTTTGTTTCAGACTCCTTATTTTGTAAACTTATTGATGGGTGGCTATGACAAGGAAAATGGCCCTGAGCTATATTTCATGGATTACTTGGCATCCAGTGTAAAAGTGCCTTTTGCAGCTCACGGCTATGGTGGTTTCCTCAGTGTGAGCATCATGGACCGTTATCATAAGCCTGGTAAGTTATAATAATAATAATTATACATTGTATAGAGACAAGTTTTTATGTTACAACTTTGTATAGGCTGCGCGATGGATTAAGATCGCTCGGCGAAACTGGTGGGGGCAATTTGGCGCATCTGTACAATTGCGCACAAAATTGTTAAGTTCTGAGTGTATTTATTTGAAATGCATTTTTCTTATTTCGCATTTTTTTGTACCTTTAATAATAATAATAATAAATCTTTATTTCTCAACAACAAAACAGTATACAGTTAACTTAAAATTAAATATAAGTACTTAGTTGCGAAAAAGGAATCCACTCAGCATTCGTCGGGTCACCAAAGGGTCACCTTTAATCACCTAACATATCACTCGTTTTTGCTTGTGACTTATTTTGCTAGTATGTTTATTCAGAATCTTGGTAGTATTTTTTATGTGCTTTTAATTACCCATTATTTAATTAGTTTCCTTTTTAACATAACAATTCACGTCGTAAACCATTTTTCTGGCTTGCCATGTTCAAACTTTATATTTGGGCATTTTTTTCACTAACTACGACATCATAACGTACTTACTACTAATACAGTAAAACAATCCGTGCGCAACAGTACTCAAGAGACACGTTACGCGTGAACGAAGCGAGGGAGGGGAAGGACGACTTGATCTACCAATAACGTGTCGGCGCCAGCGCGCACCCTACCCTCACCTCTCTGCGCAACCAAATAGACCTAAGAATTGACTTCTGCGCATCCCCCTTCCACTTTTGACAAGCGATCTTAATTCGGCGCGCGACCTATATGGTCCCATGGAAAAGTGTTAAAATGAATATTTTTCAACTTTGTTTCAGATTTATCTGAGGAACAAGCATATGATATCCTGAAGATGTGTGTCAAAGAAGTTCACAAGAGACTGTTTGTGAGCCTGCCCAACTTCCAGGTGACAGTTGTCAACAGGGAGGGCATCAAAGTTCTGCCTTCCATTGGTCTAGAGTCAACAAAGTAGTCTGTAGTTTAAGGAATAAAATAAAGGAATCTTTTTTAAATTCTTGTTTTTTTTTAAATATATTTATTTCTATTATATTACTGTTAAAATGTTACTTTACAATTTAAATTCCGTAAGTTTTGTTAGAAGCTTGCATTAGAAGAGATTAAAATTCTTATCTTAGTCAGGAATCGTAAAATGCGAGCAAAATTGAAAATTGATGCATGACGACCACTTCACCCTAGGCACTTCAATGAATTTTCTTCGCATTTTTAACCGACTTCAAAAAAAGGAGGAGGTTCTACGTTCCACTGTATGTACATCGATTACTCCGTCAATTGTAGACCGATTTTCAAATTTTTTATTTTATTTGAAAGGGTATACTCCTGAGATGGTCCCACTGTCACCAAGTCATGATCTGATGATGGGATCTCAGGGAAATCGAGGGCAACCCTCAAATTTTATAGGCATGTATCATGTGTTTAATATATTTTCTAAGGCTATCCAAGTATTTGCGTCCGGTAGTCATCATCTCATGTTGATGAGCTGATGATGGAAGGTACAACTCCTTAACGGTTAGGAGTTGGAGGATAATTCTGAAAACGTTAAATCAACGTAAAATTGTGAAATAAAAATCTTTTAACAAAAAAGTAAAACCGCCTTCAAAAAAAAACCTTAGAAAAAAAACGTAAAATAATCCCCTAAAATAATGATAAATAAATAAAATAAAATGCGTTTATTTCGGACAACAGAAACTAAAGCCTAAAGTTTTATGGCCTAGCACTAAGCAGCAGAAATATGAAGTCGGTGCGGTGCGAGCGGAATATTCTTTGAATGAAGCACCCACCGACTTCATATTTCTGCTGCTTAGTGCTAGGCCATAAAACTTTAGGCTTTAGTTTCTGTTGTCCGAAATAAACGCATTTTATTTTATTTATTTATCATTATTTTAGGGGATTATTTTACGTTTTTTTTTCTAAGGTTTTTTTTTAAGGCGGTTTTACGATCCCTGCTCATAACATGTTGGTACCATTGCATGTGTAGTGGTTGGGTATAATGCCATAATGTACCTTATGGAAAATACAAATTTCAATTAACTTTCGCTATTGAAACAATATTTATTGCAAATAATAAAAACATTCACGACCATCATTGATCATTGACGACAGGGTGGCCTAGTGGTTAGCGACCCTGACTATGAGGCTTGAGGTCCCGGGTTCGAATCCCGGTCGGGGCAGATGTTTGTATAATGAATATGAATGTTTGTTCTCGGTTCTTGGATGTTTTATATGTATATAAGTACGTATTTATCTATATAAGTATGTTTATCCGTTGTCTAGTACCCATAGTACAGGCTTTACCTAGTTTGGGACTAGGTCAATTGGTGTCAATTTGTCCCATGATATTTATTATTTTATTTATTATTATTTATTCCCTGTTGAGGTTTTTGAAGACGACATTGGGATTTACAAGGTATTAAAAGGTTATTGAAGATTGGCAACACATGAACTAGTTTAAGCTGTATACCTACAAACTATTGAATAAATGTCTTTTATTATTATTATTTTATTTTATGAGTGCTACACCTCTGGGCCGTGTTTTATAAACCTACAAGTTACAGGTTACAAGTCTACAGGAAACAGTCACCTGGGCCGTGTTTTATAAACCTACAAGTTACAATTTTACAGGCGTTTATTGGCAACACTTGTCCTGTTTTTTACAATTTGCGTTTTATAAAAGTACTGTGCATTTTACAAGCTACAAGTTACAGGCGCCTGCCCCCCGACCACGAAGTGCAAAATTCGAACTTCGTATCGTGCCATCCCGCTCACTCTCGTATTAAATAATATTAGCTTGAGCGGGACGACACGATACGAACTTCGATTTTCGAATTTAGTAGTTTAGGGGCTGTAGCCATATCATAGACAAAAAGTGCACCTTTAATAGTTTTAAATTCATAATCGAACAAGCGTTTTATAAAAATATTGTAAAATACAACTGTAGCATTGTAAAATTGTAACGAAAACTTACGTACGTCTTGAGACCTGTAACAATGGCTACAGGTGCACAAATTTTTGAATTAGGTGTCTTAATCAGTATCAAATCAATCGTTCTGTCTACCTATCTATTTCTTTTTCAAGTTATTAAACTCAAGGTCATCACGGAATGATTCGTTTATTGAGGAACTCGTCTGAGTCGGACTCGGAAGAAGAGAGTCCACGGCAGCATAGAACTAGGGAGTTTTGGCCACGAATAAATACAGATTTTGACACACCTTTTCAATATTATAATGAAAGGTCCAGAATGCACTGTACGCAAGTAGACTAGACTAGATTCTGCAAGAAATTGGGAGCTCATTAGAATCTTCGAGTAATCAAAATGATTCATTAAGCACGAAGCTTCAATTCTCTGTCTGTGTCTGTCTGAATGCAGTATCATGCAATCGTTGACATGCATTTTTTGGCCGTTTTTTGCCATTGTTTAGAATAGATATATTTTGCTAGCCGACCCGCGAACTTCGCACAGCCATAGGTCATTCATTCCTTAGAAAATGTACCTATGAGAAAATGAACTTCTTATTTTTTTTTTCTCGTGAAATTCTCCCCTCTATTAATACCTATCCTGCTATTCGAAGCAAAGATATAAATCCAACGAATGTAAGATCATAAAAATCGGTCCAGCCGTTCTTGACTTATAAATAGTGCAATTAACACGATTTTGTTTTATGTACTTAGATAGATTTTTAGTTATCAACTTTGCATGGATATTTTTAATTTAAGTAATAGATAAAAAACCTCTATGTATTTGTAATTTTTGGCAGCCACTTTTTTTAAAATTAGTGATGTCCATTACACTTGTAGAATTTACTTGTAGTCGAAATTTACAATACCATATTACAAGTGTAGTTTACGTGTGTCTTTATAAAACACCTGTAATTGTACATAGTGCATTACAGGCGACTGATTCCTGTAGACTTGTAACCTGTAACTTGTAGGTTTATAAAACACGGCCCTGTAATGCACTATGTACAATTACAGGCGTTTTATAAAGACACACGGAAAGCTACACTTGTAATACGGTATTGTAAATCTTCGTACGAAGTTTTCGTTACAATTTTACAAATCTACAGTCGTATTTTACAATTTTTTTTAAAAACGCTTGTTCGATTATGAATTTAAAACTATAAAATGTCCACTTTTTGTCTATGATACGGCTACAAGCGCCTGTACTTGTAGCTTGTAAAATTGTAGCACAGCCCCCCGACTACGAAGTACAAAATTCGAACTTCGTATCGTGCCGTACCTCTCAAGCTAATATTATTTAATACGAGAGTGAGCGGGACGATACGATACGAACTTCGATTTTCGAATTTCGTAGTATGGGGGCAGTACTTTTATAAAACGCAAATTGTAAAAAACAGGACAAGTGTTGCCAATAAACGCCTGTAAAATTGTAACTTGTAGGTTTATAAAACTCTGAACATTCGTAAGCGGCGATAATAAGTAATAACCTACCATCAGGCGAATCGCATGCCCGTTTGCCAACGGAAGTGGTAACTAAAGAGAACAACTCGCCAGTGGTTTCGTAAAATTTTATTTGCTACTGATGAACTTGGTAAGAATTAAATAATAAAATACTACAATACAATTTTTTACCATATACATTTTTATCACAACTCCAGCTATCTTCACATCTCTAGTCATAGTAGTGATTCATATACCATTGACTGCCTTTAGCCACACAATTCGTGTCTTTTGTTACCAAGAAATTTTCGAAAAAAAAATGCCCATTACTGTAATCCTAAATCCTCTATTGACAAAATTGTTTAACACTAAAGTCTACATTTAATGTACTTCATTATACTCCTCCTTTACTACTCCTCTCGGGACTTGATGGTGCCGGGTTGTCTGGAGCCTCAGACTGTGAGTTGTTAGCCTCATCCCCACCATTGTCACCTTCATTATCAGATTGATCTGAATAAAAGAAAACAAAACTGTTACCAAGCAAGCAGTTTAAAATTTAATTTAAACCATGAATAAAAAGTAAATAAGGAATAAGAATACAATGGATAAAAGTACCTACCTAAGGATATCGTCCTCTAGACGAGATCCTGACTCAGATAAATTCAAAGAGACCATTATTTTAAAAAGATAGGATAAAGTGTGGCAGGCTATATTGTAACCTGTAAACCAATATAAACTACATGTTTTTAGGGGACTTCTAAACGTTTTCTGCAATATGTGGCCGGCAACTATTCCTGTCTGACTCTTACTATGAAAGCCAGACAAAGACTCCTAGGGTAGCCGGCCACATATTGCAGAAAACGTTTAGAAGTCCCCTAAAAACATGTAGTTTATATTGGTTTACAGGTTAGCTCTTTAGGCAATGAATTGTACAATAAGCTGTCACTCTGTTGTTGTAACCAACTTGGAAATATTGGAAAAAACTCAACATTTTCTTTTTAAAGTTCAATATTTCAAAAACCGATAAACCGATTTTGATGAAATTTAACTAAGAACCATCCAAATTAAACTAGCTTTCTATTACAAAAAGCCGCGTCCAATTAGGTCCATGTAGACACAGATATACTCATCAAAATGATAACACCTCTTTTTGGGTTGGGAGTTAAAAACAAAGTATAAAATAAAGCAAGCAAACCTTTCTTCTCAGTAGGCATATCTTCTGTCCTGTTGGCCACTTGGAAGTGATATTCTAACTCGTCAAAATCAAACACCTGGTCAGTGGGTAGAAGGCAGGCCAAGTAGGATGGGAATGTTGGCTTGCAAGCTATCACTAGAATAGACATATCAGTAATGAGAACAACTTTTTGGAACTAGATCACAGGGTTCGTTAGGTAATAAAAAATAGGTTGATAAAAATAATTATGTCCCATTGATTCAGTATTATAGTTGGGATACCTGGGCCCTGGGCGTGTTGCCGAGGTGACCTTGTAGTAAAAGATAGAATTTGTCATATTGAAGAATTTGAATATTACCAATAATACAATACTCACATGGAAAAACTGTATTATCCTCTGTATTGAATAAGTTGTGTGTTTCACTTGTTTTAGCCAGGAATTTAGTAAGGGCCCTCTCAATGTCTCTTTTCTGACTGGCAGCCTTTTCCCGAATTGCTTCATATTCCGTCACTGGTTGTTTGTGTGTCTAAAATAAAATCCTTACTTTAATATGGATAAATGGGATAAATAATAATAATTATTAAATAGTGTTTATGAGAAACAAGTGTTTTATTATAAAAAAATATTCTTAATAAAAGCTTTTTCGTTGTCTGCTTTTTGTTTCAAGTCAATGTGAACAGTAATTAATTATCAATTCCAGGGTCGGCCAGTAAGACTTGCTATGAATGACTAATTAAATGACAATCTTAGGAATACTTACAGGTGTCCGTATGTAAGCATGAGGATCAGGCAATGGTGGCAAATGGAATGGTATGTGTGGGGCTGGCTTAGCTTTTGATCCTGCAGACAGCATGGCCGGTGTTCTTGGTGTGGGAGCCTGCTGTGGAGGCTGGATCACATGCCTGTTTGGACGAGCTGCATATTGCTCTAAACCTTGTAAGCTGATTCCTAGAAAGTTTATCAAATAATTTTGATTGATTGAGAGAGCATTACAGTGTGAAAACCGGTGCACCTGGAGTAGGTGTAGAGAAAGCAGGGAATGTGGAAGTGAGACCGAGACAGTCCCTCCCAAGGCCTGAACAACTTCACAGACACATTTAAGTTTGAAGCATACTATAACAAAACACATAAACAAAATTTCTTAAGCATGCTAACTTTTAAAGAGGAAGAACAATTTTATTAACAGTAAATTTTTGAGTAAGTTCTTAAATAACTTAATGAAAGCATTTGAAATACAATTAAACTTTCGAATATGGGGGGGCAAGATATTATACTATTCAAAAGAAAATAGGGCCACTAAGTATTGTTACATGAAATTGATATTAAAATTAATTATTTTGAAAATAACAGTAATACTTACAACACTATTATGTCCATTAAAACACCATAACACTTGATAATCGGTTTATTGAGCTAGGGAGCTGTACTTAGTGTGTTGCATCAGAATATGAGTGTACCCTACATCAATCACTTTTTATTACAAAAAGCAAAGGAGTTCTACCCCCGTATTATCATGGATATGACATACCTTCCCCCTTAGTACCTGTCCACTAACTATAACAAATTAACAAAATAAAGGCTCATGCTCCAACTAGTGATAACACTGATAACTTAAATCTAATAACATGCCAAATTTAACCTATCTACTGATTACCTTTATCTGGCCTTTCATAGGGCAACATGGAACGATGCTTAAGTTTTTTAGTTACTTTGCCTCTGGCTTGACTCGGTTCAGGAGACGGTATTCCCAATATTTTAGCCCACTGATCTGAGCTCGGTATTTCTATAATACCCTCCTGGTTCCCGTCTTCACTAGTTGCCCCAGGCTCTCGGTCCTCCACCTCAGCATTTTCTGTTTCTGATCTCATCCCTCTATCTCCTATTTCTTCCTCCCTTACTACTTCTGATCTGTTAGTCTCCATTCCTTTATCTCCTATTTCTTCATGTCTTACTACCTCTGATCTGTTAGTCCCCCTTCCTCTATCTCCTATTTCTTCATCTCTTACTACCTTTAATCTGTGAGTTTCCCGTTCTTCTGCATTTGCGTTCTGTGTGGCTGTTCTGATTAATTGGTCAATGTGTCTGTTGACTATTGAACCATCTGTAGCTTCAACGCGGTAATTAGATGGGCCATCTTTCGAAACAACTCTCCCTGGTAACCACCTAGGCCCATTACTGTAATTTCTATACATTATGTTTTGTCCAATATTGCTTTGTCGCTGTTTTTGTTTTGCATTCCGATCAATTTGCTGTTCTACTTTTTTATTGCTGACATTATCCGGGTGAATAGTATCCAGAAGCGTCCGCAGCTTCCTGTTCATTAGTAATTCAGCCGGGCTTTTGTTTGTCGCCGAGCATGCCGTAGCCCTTAAACCAAGGAGCATATTAGGGATACGAACTTCCCATGAAACATTATCCATTTTTCGAAGTTTATTCTTTACTGTCTGTACCATTCTTTCGGCTAAGCCGTTTGTAGCTGGATGATAAGGCGCCGTTCTTATGTGTTTTATATTGTTTGCCTTTAAGAATAGCTCCATTTCCCCTGACACAAATGATGTACCGTTGTCCGAAACGATTGTTTCACATAGACCGTGAGTAGCAAACAATATACGTAAGTGTTTTATGACCGTTGCCGAGGTCGTATTGGCCACCATAAACACTTCAGGCCATCTGGAGTAAGCGTCAACTGCTATCAAGAAATATTTATTTTGAAAAGGGCCCGCAAAGTCGACGTGTACCCTAGACCACGGTCTAGTCGGCGTGATCCACTCGTGGTTTGTTTTAGGAGGCATATGCCGGTTCTCAAGGCACTTTGAACAATCTCCAATCAACCTCTCAATGTCTTCGTTGAGCTGTGGCCACCACACGTAACTTCTTGCGAGTGCCTTAGTCTGTACGATGCCGTTGTGAGTACTATGCAGAGCTCGAAGTGTAGCTTCCCGAAACAGTTTTGGAATCACCACACGACAGCCCAATAGTATGCAGTCTTCTTTTAGCGATAATTCGTCTCGATGTAGCCAATAAGCGCGTAAATAAGTGTCATTCACTTTTGCTGGCCAGCCACGTTGCATGTGGTAAATCACTGCTGCTAATGTTTTGTCTCTCTTTGTTTCTGCTGCAATTCTTTCAGCATCGAACGGAAAATCTTGTGGAGCTTCAGCCATTAGTAGTATTTCACAAAGCTCTTGTTCCGGCTGGTCCGGCATAGGTTGTGGCCAACGACTTAATCCGTCAGCATTGCCGATCTGGGATCCCGGTTTGTAAGTAATTTCATAGTTGTGTGCAGTCAACGCGAGCGCTATTCTAGTTAAGCGCGGTGATATCATGTTGGGCATAGGCTTTTTGGGGTCGAAAATGCCTAGCAACGGTTTGTGATCTGTCACTATTGTAAATGAACGTCCAATCAAGTAATTATGAAATTTTTGAATGCCGAACATGATTGACGCAGCCTCTTTGTCCAGTTGCGAATAACGCCTTTCGTGAGTATGTAACGTTCGAGAGCTCATCGCGATAGGACGCTCAGTTCCGTCTTCCAATACGTGCGATAGCACTGCGCCCACGCCGTATTCAGAACTATCGCACGTAAGTACTACGGGCTTGTTCAAATCGTAGTGAACTAACGTTAAATCAAAGGACAGTAGGCGTTTGGCCTTGTCGAACGCCCTTTGTTCAGTCTCCGTCCAGTACCATGTCCGAGTCTTATCAAGCAGGCGATGCAGAGGTTCGAGCATCGTTGCTTTATGCGGTATGAACCTCTCATAAAAATTGTAGAGCCCGAGAAATGCTTGCAATTCGTGGACGTTCTGCGGCTCCGGTGTTTTTGTTATAGCTTCCACTTTGCTCGGAGCTGGGTGAATACCCTCGGCGTCAATAACGTATCCCAGGAACTCTACCCTTTGCCTGCCCAACTTACATTTGTTCTTGTTTAGTCGCAGTCCTGCCTTTCGTACACGTGTAAGTACCGCATCCAGACGCTGCCACATCTCGTCCTTATTGTGGCCCGAAATGATGATATCGTCGATCAAAACCGCCACGCCTTCGATGCCTGCCAAGAGAGCAGTCATCAATCGTTGAAAGATCCCTGGACTCGCCTTTACTCCGAATGCCAGGCGGTGCACCGAGTATAAACCCTTGCAGGTGTTTAATGTGAGCAATCTTGCTGTGGCATCGTCTACCGTAACTTGTGTATACGCCCTGTCCAGATCCAGAGTTGAAAAGTACTTGCCTCCCGCAATGGTTGCGAAGACTTCGTTGGCGGTTGGCATCGGGTACGTATCCGATTCTGTGGCTTGGTTCACCGTACTGCGGTAGTCCCCGCACAATCGAATGTCACCTGTCTTCTTAACGATAGGTACCACGGGAGTAGCCCAGTCTGAAAAAGATACCGGGCGAAGTACCCCCTCCTGAACCAGTCTATCTATCTCTTTTTCGACGCGATCTTTAATAGCGTACGGTACCGGTCGGGCTTTAATAAACTTAGGTGTCGCCCCTTGTTTTACATGAATAGCTACCGGTTGTCCCTTGTAAGTACCTAGTCCTTCCTTAAATACTTCTACATGTTTAGCAATCATTCGATTAACATCGTAATCATTCGTACCAGAAACAAAATTAACATTTAACGTAAAGTTTAACGGCTCGAACCAATCACGTCCTAAAAGGTTCGGCCCTCTTCCTTTCGCAACGAACACCTCCAAATCGCGAGTAATGTCTTTATACTGCACACGAAGCGTCGTCCGACCGAGCAACGCGACAGGCGAGTCGGTCCAGGTGCGCAGCGCGAGCGGCGGCGGCTGCAGCGGCGGGCGGGCCAACGCGCGCCAAGTGCGCTCGTTCACCAACGAGAAGCTAGCGCCCGTGTCCACCTGCATGGCCGCCGGCACGCCGTTCAGCCCCACCCGCACTTCGTAAGGCGGCACGCGGCTCACGCCGCCCACGTTGTATATACCGCCGATGTACTCTTCCTTGTCTTCTTCCGTGTAATGGACTGCTTTGTAGCCGCCCTTCTTCTTAGACAGACAAATCTTCTCCAAGTGTCCTTTCTTCTTACAAAAACGGCAAACAGCATTAACGAAACGACATTCTCCGCCGTGGTGCTCCCCGCACCTGTAGCACAGACGAGTGTTCGTCTTTGTGTGCACGGCGTTGACCTCCATCGGTTCCGGCTGCGGCGTCGACGTCGACGCGGCGGCAAACGCGGATGCGTCCGGGACGCTGTCCGCTCCGTTATTCGTCACTATCATACGAATGTCTTTCCCCGCACTCTCAGCTGACAACATAGAATCAACGACTCCTTGGTAGGTTAGGCCGTCTTTTTTTAACAGTTCGTACTGCAACCTATGGTCACTCATACCACATACGAGTCGGTCGCGTAACATGCGTTCCAAGTCACTAAAGTTACAAGATGAACTAATTTTTCTTAAATCAGTTATATAATCAGATGCTTTTTGCCTTGACGTTGATCTCGTTTATAAAATTTGTATGACATGGAAATCTCATTTGGTTTCGGACTATAATGTTTAGTTAACACGGCTTCTATTTGCTTAAATGTCACATCACTAGCTTTCTTCGGTGTAATTAACGCTAAACAAGTCTCAAACACTTGCGCACCACACACAGTAAATAAATTTGCTTTTTTATCAACGTCTGTGTCAATACCATTTGCTATAAAACAATATTTTAACCTGTCCAAGTAATTGTCCCAACTGTCCACTTGAGGGTTAAACTCATGAAACTTCACTGATTTTTTTGACATTCTGGTTAATTAAGTCCACTTTTACCACTCGTCGCCACTATTATGTCCATTAAAACACCATAACACTTGATAATCGGTTTATTGAGCTAGGGAGCTGTACTTAGTGTGTTGCATCAGAATATGAGTGTACCCTACATCAATCACTTTTTATTACAAAAAGCAAAGGAGTTCTACCCCCGTATTATCATGGATATGACAAACACTTTTGTTTTTATTTAGGCTAATAATCATTCAATTAAATACTCATTTGTTTCACTTATTTAAATGTGCTGTTTAATATAGTTTTCATGTAATGATCAAAATACTTTGTGGCCCATATTTTCTTTTGAGCAGTAGGTATATGTTCTAAATTACCCCACTGTTCATTTTTCCTTTTTAAAACTTATACCCTAACATGCTGAATAAACTAATATGTTACCACACCCATATTAATGAGGGCCATAAAAACATCTCCAAGTACGGGCTCCACTCGCCCCGAAAGTTCACAATATCCTTTGGCAGAATTTCCAACTTCAGTGAGAACTAAAACAGTAAAATTAATCAAATAAAGTTCATTCACAAACTTCATTCCAAACATTTACAAGTTAGCATTATGTTCCTAATAATTTAGTCATAGGATATTAAATTATTTATTTTATTTCTAAACTTTGATTTTGAGTCTTGCAAATTTACTTAAAACTTACAACATTGCAGCATCTCAGTGAGAGTTTCTAGTGATAATTTGTCTGCAGAGTCAAAGCCAGATTCTAGAAGTACAGTGGAAACAGTTATGTTTAATATACGCCGTCGAGCGTCGGAGTTGCTCTCCACTTTTTCTGCAGGTTCAGTCATGATTACTTAGAAACTTGCGAGAAATAGTTTAAAACATAAGTTAAAAACACAAACACTCCAAATCCAAGACCAAGACGATGTAGTGCATCGCTACATTTTCATTTTTACAATCCCAAATAATCCCAACCCAATCCCACAAATGCCCACAGAAGTTTGTTGATTGACGTTACACTTATACTAGACTACAAGTTATACTAGTAGTTAGTATCCCTTATTAGTTTGTGTAATACTATACAATACAAAAATAATGGCGGCCCACAGAAATCTGTTGACGCTGTTTTGACGCTTGAGGGCAGTGTTGCCAGTATGGAATGCCTAAGAAGTACGACAAGCTTGTCAAAAAGGTACGAAATCTGACTACAAGGTACGGTTTTTAAAAATGTACTGTTCTTTCTACAAAACATTAAAAAAATATGTATAGTACAGGTAACTTGTGAGTTAAAACACGGTAAAAATTAAATCACTAGGGCAGTATTTCTTTTTTTTTGTTTTTTTTTGGGAGTTTTTTAAATTAATTTATTTTTGTCACTTTTTGCACTTCAATTACTGAAGACATCAACGACGGACTCTCACGTTTTTGATTTGTACTTGACAAAACACCCGACATCATCATTTCAAAATGTAATATCTCCAAAAAGGCTGAACCGATTTTGACAAAACATGTCTAAGAAGCATCGCTTTTAAATAAAAAAAGAGCTACAGTGCCAGCCTGCCACAGCCAGACACACCCCTCTTTTTGCGTCAGGGGTTAAAAAATAGCTTAGTATAAACTTAATCGCATTTCCTCCCCTGTAGGGCTAGCTCGACTGGCCGCGACTTTGTTTGTCGCGCGAGATTATATCACCCGTCCCGTTGCATTCTGAGTGACGGAAACTACTTTTCCCACGGAAAAGTGCTTTTGCGCTAAGATTTCGACGAATGAAGAAAGCCTTCTTTCCGAGCTGAGGTGATTTTTTAAGTTTCATTGCAAGATCCACGGGTCCAAGGGGGGGCAGATGCCTCCCTATGTTATCTCAGAAATTCAGAGTGTCGTGTCGATGTCGTTGCACAAACCACATACTGCAGCAAAGCCATAAAGCATAGCAGAGCAGAAAAGATAAAATATCTTTTAACAATAACAAAAAGTAAAACCTCCTTAAAAAAACGTAATATAATCTTTTTCAAGCCATGAGTTTTATGGCCTATAGTATGGGAAATGAATGCTCACAAGGGGGGTGTGGAGGGAATGGTCGAAAGCAGAAAGTTTGACTTCGGGACTTTGTTTTCGATTAGTTTGAGGGTTAACATACTAAAAGTCCCCACTCCTCGGAGGTGAGCCCTAGGGTGGGGGGCCCAAAGAAGGTCCCGTTTTTGTTTTTTTGTTCATTTCTCGTAAACGATGTGTTATACCAAATCTAGTAATACTACACAATGAAAGCTGATAAAA
Source organism: Clepsis dumicolana (assembly GCA_963691665.1). Classification (NCBI taxonomy): domain Eukaryota; kingdom Metazoa; phylum Arthropoda; class Insecta; order Lepidoptera; family Tortricidae; genus Clepsis; species Clepsis dumicolana. The sequence goes on along the minus strand of OY829520.1, from coordinate 7,549,535 downwards.
TTTACTACAACTTGGTTATATATACACCTTATATATACCTTTTACCTATTCTCAATCGTTGTCTTAGATATGAGCTCCGAAAAACAGTTGTTTTTAAAAAATGCGTTTTTTACCATTTTTTTTAAGTATAGTAATATTATCAACTACCGTTGTAAATTGATACAAATTTCAGTTAAATAGTCCACAACCCATTATTTTAAGCATTCTCAGCTGCAAATATATCAGGTATTATATCCGTAGACTGCTTTTAGTCGATATCTATGCTCTTATTCATCAGACTTGGAACTCTTGGCAGAGTTGGTGTATCCATCGAATATAACATTACACGTTTTCCCTGGTTAGTTACGCTTTATGAATTTTAGATAGTGTTACATACAGTGGCCACTATACCTCCTCTTGGCCAAATCACTTTATGAATGAGGAATCCCCCACCAAGTAAAATTACAAGGTTCTGTAGATGACTTGGCTTGCTAGTTGCATCAAACATAAAGTAGAGGGCTGATTTTTAGTTTTTCCTCATCCCATTTACATTAAGGAGGCTTAAAGTTAAGGAGTAAGGTAAAATCCACAATTTTGAAAAACGACTGTTTTTCAAAGCTAGACAACGATTGAGAATAGGTAAAAAGTATGTACAATGTTTGTCTCTTAACTAGTCCAAACAAAGTCCGAAAGTCAAACTTTCTGCTTTCGACCATTCCATCCACAATCACTCATTGACTACACTACTATCAGAAACATGAAGTCGGTGCGGCGGGTAGCCCCGACTTCGTATTTCTGCTAGGTCATAAAACTCATGGCTTTAAAGGATTATTTTATGTTTTTTTTTCTAAGGTTTTTTTTTAAGGAGGTTTTACTTTTTGTTAAAAGATTTTTTATTTTACAATTTTAAGTTACGTTAATATTTAAAGAATTATCCTCCAACTCCTAACCGTTAAAGAGTTGTAACTTCCATCATCACCACATCAACACGAGATGATGACTACCAGACGCAAATACTTGAACAGCTTTCGAAAATATATGAGACACATGATACATGCCTATAACATTTGAGGGTTGCCCTCGATTTCATGCTAATAAAATAAAAGATTGTGAAACTTGTTTCGATGGCAAAAAGTACGGTAAAGGTACGTTTTGAACTGAGGTACGTTTTAAGTACGGTTTGGTCTTGAATAGTACGGAAAACCGTACTAAAAAGTACGGTCTGGCAACACTGCTTGGGGGGCCAATAAATAAAATACCGACCCGTATTTCCCGAAAACGGTCCATGTGATGGGGTGGGGGGCATCTTTCGAAGCGAAAAATGCTCTCCGATCACGAAGACCAAAATTCATATCGTGCCGTCCCTCTCAAGCTAATATTATTTAACACGAGAGTGAGCGGAACGATACGATACCAACTTCGATTTTCGAATTTCGTAGTACATGAAATACCGACCTGGCCCTAAACTATGAAGTGCAAAATTCGAACTTCGTGTCGTGCCGTCCCGCTCGCTCTCGTATTAAATCATATTAGCGTGAGCGGGACGGCACGACACGAAGTTCGAATTTTGCACTTCATAGTTTAGGGCCGGATGCTAATCGAATCGAAAAACCATAGACTTTTTTTTTACAAAATTGCTGTTTGAGGAGTACTTTAAAACGTTTATAATTATAATGCAACTTGCTTTGCTTCGACATTGACAATTTGTCTTGACGTTAATCAAGTGACGTAAGCGTTTCGTCTGATATCTACTGACGTCTTCTTACTCTCTCACAGACTACATGAGATTTTGTGCGAAATACTTATATTTTATTAAATAATAAAGGACTATGCCATTATACAAAAATACGACAGATTAGGAAGCTCTTCTACAAGGCTACGAATAACCTATAGTAAGTTTTAGTTTTTTTTGTAGCCAAATTTCGTCATTCACTAATAATCTTCTAAACTTTCGTAATGCTAATAGGTACTTCATTATTTGCTAAGTTCATCGTTTGTATTGTTATCACAAGTATTTAACATTTGTGATTTATTGTTTATTGCAGCTTGCCAGTGGTTTCATTGAGTGATATCATAAAACAAAGTACATAAAACTGACAAAATGGTGAAAGTGTATGGGCTTCTTGTTCTATACAAAGGAGTTAACAGCGCGACTATTCTTAAGGCTGCTTATGATCTGTCCAGCTTCAGCTATTTTCAAAAAGGCTCAGTTCAAGAATTCATGTCATTTGTGAGTAAAACAATGGTGGAGAGGACACAGCTGGCAGCCAGACAGTCAGTTAAAGAAGGAGAATATATGCTACAAGTATATGTCAGAGCAGACAACCTCGCAGGCATTCTCATCTCAGACCACGAGTATCCCAGCAGAGTTGCTCACACATTGATCACCAAAATCCTGGATGAGTTCACAGCCAAGGTACCAGCCAACTCTTGGCCAACAGCCAATGAGGCCACAGTGGACTTCCCAGTGTTGCCGCAATACTTGGTCAAGTACCAGAATCCTAGAGAAGCAGATGCCCTAACTAAAATACAGGAGGACCTAGATGAAACTAAGATTATCTTACATGACACAATAAAAGCAGTTTTAGAGAGAGGAGAAAAGTTAGATGACCTAGTGGCAAAGTCAGACAGCTTGTCCTACCACAGTAAAGCATTCTACAAGACAGCCAAGAAGACAAACAGTTGCTGTAACTTTTGAAGCACTTTGTTTGACTTCAAACTGGCCACAATTGGTTTGTAGCAAAATATTGATGTTATACCATGCATAAACATTGTTTAATTTACTCAATGTGTATTGTGTGTGATTTAAAAAGCTTTTGCTTTGAAACTGAAAAACTTTAAATATTCTGTGACAGTTTTTTCATTGTTTTGATTATTCACATTTTTGGGAAGTTTTAGTAGGACATAGTGTAATCAAATGTAATCTTTAATTTTACTTATGGTGTGTGTGAATATACTTACTGATGTCAAAACAGTAGTCATAAGTTGATTCCTTACAGTTGTTTAAGAATGGAGGGGAAGTTTGTGACCTACTCTATTACTTTATCAATATGGTTTACAAAATAGTTTTACTATATTTCTGTTCCCACCAAGTGGTTTATTGGTTTGCTTATCTTTTATACCAGTGATAAGTGAATTTGGCATGCAATGTCTCAGTACTATTTACTATTTAGCAGCAGTAGTGTGAGAGAGTAGCATCATAAATTCATACTTCTTTATGCAAAATTCTCATTTTTTCTGCCAACCTGGTCAGGCCTTTAATGTTAAATTATTATTATTATTATTATTAGCCTGATCTGTCCCACTGCTGAGCAAAGGCCTCCCCCCAATACTTCCACTGCTTTCGGTCCTTAGCAATCAGCAGCCAGTTCTTCAAGAAGGAGTCCAGTTCATCCCACCATCGCCGTCTAGGTCTTCCGGGTCGCCTCTTCGAGTTTGTGGGACTCCACTCAGCCCACAACTCGTCTGACATGCGGCAAACATGACCAGCCCAGTCCCACTTTAGCCTAGATGCTCTTATGCAAATTATGCATTTTGATTTTAGTTTGTATACATAATTGAAATTCTATAATGTTTTATCATGATCACAGTCTCTATTTTAGAATGATCAACACACATAAATGGTACATTTAATGTGAAGAACTGTGTTGGCATACAGTCAGTCTCAAAGTAGTCATAACTTAGTGCTTTGTTGCAGTAACCTGGCTGCCAAATTAGTAAAAGTGATAATGTTCTAAAGTGTTCAGCTATTTCTGAGGCTGATCAATGATCATACTCATGCCTAGCTTATGGGTAATTTGAATATTTAGTGCAAGTATAGCTAGGTATAATTGCATTTTAGTTCACTTATCACTAAACATTGGTAATCTCATAGCATTTAGGTTTTCTAAAGTAACTGTTCAATATTACCATAAATGTTGTTAACAAAAGTGAAATAAAGTCTATTTGTACTGTCAAGTGCTACAAAAATGCTACGAGATTACCAATGTGTACCTACTTATTATTAAAGAATATTTGTGTTGTATTGTATTATCACTTTTTTAATTTAACATCACAAATGTATTGAGTGACTGTTATGTAACTGTGGTATTACCTATCTATTTATCTTGAATGTCTATTGAGGCCTATTATTAATAAATATAATATTATTATATTTTTTTGCATGAAAATGGTTTTGTATACAAAGCAATGTAAGTGTTAATGGTATAGTATGGTATAATTGTCTGGGCAAACTTCTTTTTAATTAATTCAAAATTGAAATTTGTCATTTATCTAATTCCTACTTTGCTAATAATATACAATTTCTCTTATAATTATTTCGTACACATTCCTGTCACAACTATCACAAGTTGCATTATGCTGAGATTATTTTATTGGCAATTGTATTGTACTCATCCACCAAAATATTGAAATAGGTATATTGTGGATTTTGATGATTTGATGTACAGTCAAAGTTAGACATGGATCACAAAGTTACAAAAATATGTATACATCAACCTTACTGTCGCAGTGATAAGGTCTGTTTGTATATATATTTTTGGGACTCTGTGTTGTATACATATTGGTGACCTTGACTGTACTTGTTTATATATTATTACTATTTCGAGATAATGTGGTAGTGCTATCAATAACGGTAGTATTGATTTTGAAATAGTTTCGTGATAACTTGTACACCTAGATTATAGTTGAAAGACAGTTGAATATTTGAGACCAATCTTGTCTGTCTACACTGGTACTGGTACAACGCTAGAGTAGGCATAAAAATAAGTTTATCGTTGTTTTTGTGTAGCCATAACCAGCACAAAATCACAGGATGTTGAAAATGGCCTAAATGGCTTCGAGAAAAGGATGGTACCCATGTATCCATGCCTCTTTGTTTTGCTTGACTTGCCAATACAAAAATAACCAATTGGCAATATAAAATACCATGTGCCCCATTACAAAATACCAGCTTTTTTATGTAACTCCTGTTCCAGCTATAAATAGTCCATTGTTAGGTAGGTACTTAGTGACTTTTATAATCATGAATAGAACAGCAGATCATCATTGAGTGTCACTGATCGAATGTTATCATTGATCGAATCAGGCGTTACTTTGACGAGGTCCATAGCCATGAACTAAAAACAATTCATTTGCTCACCGGCGACCACACGTGTAAGATAACTACGCGATAAATGTGTGTTTTCATGCAACTCCTTCCACTGCCACACAAATCAACATATATACGTCACACAGACCCAACTATCGTCTGTTTCAACCAACCTGTTTCGCCAACTGTTTTCAAAGCACCAAAGCCACCGTTAATTTTTTTTAGTCGTTAGACGACCGGATGGCCTAGTGGTTAGCTACCCTGACTATGAAGCTTGAGGTCCCGGGTTAGAATCCCGGTCGGGGCAGATGTTTGTATGATGAATATGAATGTTTGTTCTTGGGTCTTGGATGTTTAATATGTATATAAGTATGTTTATCCGTTGTCTAGTACCCATAGTACAGGCTTTGCTTAGTTTGGGACTAGGTCAATTGGTGTCAATTTGTCCCATGATATTTATTTATTTAGTTCTGATCTGGCGCATCTGATCTGATTAATATATGATTTACGGAAGTGTTATTGTGACATGGTTCAAAAGTGACAAGCTGCTTTTGATGCTTACTGTACTTGCATAAAGGTTATTTTTTGACTGAACCAATATTGTTAAGGTTTAGGGCGATGTTATAACATACTCGTAGATGTGACGGATATAAGGTTTATTTGGCTTATCCCTAATTTTATAGAAATTATAAAAACACTGGAACATCATAGGATGCACTTCTATTGTATTTGGTGTTGTAGGCGGTGGCAATTGGTGACCTCAAAGTCGTCCCAACCTGTTTGATGACATTAGATGCGCCAGGATTGCAATATTGTCTTCAGTATACCTACACACCAATGATTAACATTGGCTGGGAATGTTAGCAATCCTTTTTAGGAATATATGTGTACCTATGTAAATGTATGTAAACTGGAATAGCAATAATATTGTCATGTATTATTCTTGATGTTATTCAATAAATAATCAATATTTACTGTTATAAGTTTTTTTCTTTGATCAATGAGATCGACGACAAAAACCTTTTGAAGTCCGATTCAAAGGATCAATAAAACTCAGTTTGAAATAAAAATACATATATTAATTACATCAATATTAAATTACAGCCAACATAACTATGTAGATTACAATAATAAAAATATACTTTTATAATTTTCATTGAAACAAATAAATTAAATAATAAAAACAGGGTATTTTTTCTTATTAGTGAAACTAATTCTAAAAAAATCACTGACTATGCAACTCTGAGAATCAGGTAACATTCTTCAAAACAATCATCTACAAGCAAGGGAGAGCTCACTCACTTATTAATTAGTGTTATTATGGAATTTACTTATTTACTCTAATTAATTAATAATGAGAAAACAATAACGTTATCAGAGCCTGCTTGTCAGGTGCTTGAGAATAGTGTGGGTTAATCAGTTTCGACCCGAATACTTATTAGCATAAGGCAAGAGTCAAGGTAGATGACGCAGTTTCAATGCCATTGGAAACTGATCTTTATCTCCACTGATTTACATACAAATTCCTTAATTTGGCGCCCTCAATAGAAGGGCGTTTTGCAGTGTACATATATCTTTATATCCGTTTCATACTCTCAGACAATTTTATCTTTTATACAGTGGAGACAAAGTTCAATATGTAAAGACATTTGTATTTGCTCGTCTCTTCGTCTGCCAGCGTGAATTTTTGCTACCTACCCAATGTTGGGTAAAGGTATCATAAGAGAAATTCGGGCTATCATGTTAACACTGCCTCATATTAAAAACAAATAAATAAGCTTAGCAATAATCAGTAAAAAATAGTGAAAGACGCTATACTATAACCTACAAAAATGTGTAGGTATATACATAAAACGCAGTAGGCCACAACGTTTCATGGACATATCGTTGTTCAATCGAATTTAAACTTAGGCTGCAGCTAAATTTTATGTGGTAACTGCTGTAAATTTTTACCATTTAGCTTCTTTTGTGTGTAAGTGAAAACTGCGCTAGTATCAGCATTTTTCTGACGTTTTCATCGTTACGACGACGTTATTTAAAAAATAGAAAGTCTAATCACAATCGAATAAATCAACGTATGAGTTCACGCAGCCTCTGGTAACATTCTTGTAACCTAAGTAGAGGGAGATTGGTACTATATTACTGAACAATTGAATGTTTGCAGCTAATTTTTTTGGCATGAAGCAATGAAAAAAAAAAGATACACATAGAACTAATGCTTTGGAATAGACACCAGCGGGGCGGGGTGACGTCTCGCGGACATATCATCTGAGGTCGAATTAAATTCTCTTGTCGATCCCGCCGGAGAACAACAAATTTTGCGAGAAGTAGTAACACAGGCGTATTTACAAAAATAACGTCAACTAAAACGAAACTCTAACAGAAGTAGCAAAGGAATAGGTACCTACATAAGTTGCAAACGTATAAATGCCCTTTTACAAACTTCCACGCGGGAGTTATAACGTTAAATATATATTTTTACTTTATGTACCGCGCTACTTAAAAATTATGTCTCTAATGATAAAGAGATTTCACTATTAGAGTCGCGCAATATATCTCTCGGCGTCGCGCTCGCTCCTCGTTACATCTAATGCTCTAACATTACATTTAAAATATGTTACAATGTTCCCATTTGTTATTTTCATTTAATGTTTATTAGTGGATGATAAACTGCGCAAAAACTAAAAACTTTTTGAATTCCGATTCGATTATTAACGTCTGAATCACTCCGGCGGTCAGTCTTGTAAAAAAATGGGAAAACTGAAAGTACTGGTACATAGAGAGCCGAAATGCAATGTATAAATCAATTCCTTCAAAGGCAGGGTATACGCTATGCATTACAATATTGTTTTGATAGAAATCTACTCAATACTTGTAAATGTTCAAAACTACGACTGATATATTGCGTACAAAGTAAAGACGACACAATTCAACGCAACGTCTATATTGGCATACCGAATAGCACGCACCTAGCGTATTAAAGTCTTAACGCCAGCTACGGGGTAAGCAGGACACTAACACACAACACCATGTCTATTATAAGATCTCTCACAATTAAAATGGACTGTGTGCATGTTAGTTGAACATAATTATATGGATTCAGTAGTGTGCGATTTGTGCTCAACAGAATGTGATGCACGCTACAAGCTTATTACTGTATTAAAAAAAAAATTCAATCAACATCATTTTATTACAAAATACAGAATAAGATTAAGAACAGATAACTTTCCAAGTCACACAATATTCACGTATAACCTTAATAACTTCTATTTATGGTAAATATGAAATGAAAAGCGTGGCGCAAGCGTCCGCGATTGCCGGCGTCCCCGTGGCCGTCAGACAACTAGAGATCTGCGCCTGCCGCGGCTGGCCGGCTGGCTGACAAATACGCACTGGTTGAAAACAATACGCTTAACTAAAAATAATAATTTAATATAGACTCTACTTTGACAACAATGTAACAATTAGGTAATTAAAAGTAATTATAAATGCCTTTTCCTCCAGCCTAATAGAAACTTATCGTTAGCCGTAATCATACCAATCATTTCTACGAGAAAATAGTATAATTTTACACTCAGCTTCTACGAAAATTATATTAATAGGACGCAGCTCACTCGAAGCGTAAAGTAAAAGAAAATACGTCGCTATCACTACATAATTATGCCCATCATCGATCATGATCCGCTTACAATCTACTTACATTTTATAAAAGGCATCATTTGAAACATCCTGTTCAAAAATATTGAAATCAAAATAATATAGCAATCGAACATCGCAACGACAAGGAATCTACGCCAAATAACGTCACAGCAACATAACGAAACAAACTGCGGCGTCTAATATTCATCGAGAATCGTAAGTTCATATAAAATGGCAATACACTAACTCGCACTGGGGGAACGCGTTTTGTACTAACAATAGGGGCCTCTACCGTCGGGCGCGAGTCAACAGCATCCTATATTAACTTTGGTGTATATTCCTTCTGGCCGAGAGCCGCGCTCAGGCCCGTCGTTTCACTTGTTGGGCACTTGTATCTTCTTGGACCGGAAGTCGTATATCTTGCGGCAGAACAGCACGAGGTCGGGCGACACGGCGGCCGGCAGCTTGGAGTCGTTCGTGGCCACGGCCGGCCACACCGCGGCTGGCGGCGGCGGCGGCACGATGGACGGCGCCACCGTGATGCCCTCCTCGGACGCTTTTAGTCGCTTCCTGTACCTGGAAAGGGCCATATTGGGTCAGATATAGGAAAATTTTGTGAATTTAACATTAAGCACGCAGGGAGACCCCTTTTTTAGCACCCTTAATTAATTAACAAAACGTATCGAGTTGTGTACAGTATGTGACTTCCGGCTGCTGATGATTGTTCCTTGTACAAAACTAAATAATTGAATAAATGACTAAATTACTAAAACTCACTCGGGCTTTTATTGTAATCTAAAAGCTAACAATTGAGCGCGATACAAATCTTAATCACATCGAAAACATAAAATGTAAAAAATTAAGATTGATTCGATGATGACCTCAGATGTTCCGATCCCGCAATCGGTTCTAGTTTTTGTTAAATTGAGACTTGTGTTCTGTTAGTCGTCGGTCGACCCTAAGGCAAGTAGGTACTGAGACTAAGTGAGACGCGACTTGCTTACGACGGCAAGGAGTGCTGTCGGACGACTCACCGGCAGTACTCGTTGAACGTGAGCACGTAGCACTTGTCCTCGATGCAGGCGACGGAGTTGGCGTCGCGGTGGCGCGAGGCGAACACCTCGTCGGGCGCGTCGCCGGGCTGGCGGCCGCAGTGCGTGTGCTCCGGCCGGTAGTACCACACCAGGGACACCATCATTTCGCCTGGCACAAAGAAACGTCATCACCAAACATCATCTACAGGAGAAATAAAGGATTACAACTTAAAGCAGTGAACGGTCGCATGTACTACAACGCGTTCCTAACCTATGAACTAATAATGACCAACCGTGTAATATTACACACTGCAGCTGTTTCCTTTAATTAGAAGAAAGAACGAAAAACTAAATTTTCTAACAATTTTAACGCGTTCGTCGGCGGTAAGCGGCTAATAGCATTAATCCCATTCATATTTATTTTAGTAATTACCTCCTACATCGATTGTGCTATTATTTTCGATATTGGTGAGAAATACCATAACAAACGTGTAGCGTGTATGCGTGTAAACAACATAATCTTTGCCCATAGGTTAGGCTAAGAGACTAGGAACATATTGTAATTTAAGGTGAGGTAAAAGTTCTATAGTATCACAAACATAAATAAATTACCACGAATCAGCTAGTTGTCCATATAATTTTAAATTCTAACTCTAACAGAACGCTTTGCTTGTTCCAAGCGATTTAGTTAGGATGATTAACCGTCTATTACTATAGTTCTATTTTTAGGAAGAAATAACAAAGACTAGGTATTTGCCTACGCGTTTTCATTGAATAATAATTAATTACCCTTGGCCTCTTGCCATATTCTATTAGGTAGGTACCTATGCGTATAGATTTTGAAAACAATGAAATACATTCTCGGTATTGGGACGCGGCTTGAAAGGTCAGATCATGGATAGGTAAACTACAGTTATCGTTGGTCAAACATTTATACCATATAATATACCAATTCGCCCCACTGCACACTTCGCAATTAATAGAAAATACATAAATATGAACGCCGAATCGCGTCTGAGGAACACTGAAAAGTAGCTTTGCTTGTCCAATCAATCAATACCAGTCATCACAGAGCAGTATGCACATAAGTGCATGCTGATGATAACATCGCCAAGGGTTCTCCCAGGACGCAGAGCCACACCTCGCCACGCATGGCGTCGCTCACGTATGGCATCGCTACACCTAAGTACATTTAATACCATGGCCAAACTCCCGATTTTGCCCAATTCTTGCGTTGCTCGTTCAACCAAGGTTTAAAGCTCTCAGTCTTCAGGGTTCTCCAAGTGGCGCACTACCCTTGCGACATAGGCTGCGCCAGAGTACTTAGAAGATCCGCGGAGTAGAACACCGCAGTCATCAAAGAACTGATTCAAAGTGTAGATTTCTCCCCAACGAAGATTAAGATGTTTGTGTCGGTGGTTAAACTATTGGATAATTAGCTTTGTACACTTACCGTCGTCAGGGTTCTCCAGAGACGCGCGACTCTCGCAACGTAGGGCTGCGCGCGAGCAGACGAGGGCGCGAGCAGCACGCAGTCGCCGCGCGCGACGCGGTCGCCGCTCGCGTGCGTCATGCGCGACCAGCAGCGCGCCGACCGGTCTAGGCGGCTGTCGTTCTGTCAAATACATGGCAAGTTAATCCGACTACCGATGAACATGAAGGGTTACGAGCTCTCATATTGGGATACAAATATGACAGATATTGAACACAGGGACGTTAAATGTGAACACCGTTTGTTTTATGGATTTTATTAGGATCAAATCAGACAACAGCTTTAGGTGATTTTGACGTAAGGCAGTCAAAGTTAAAAATGTAGATCAATTTATGTTAACATAGAATTTAAGAAAGACGGCAAACGGAGCTGTCTCAGAACGTCATTGCGATTGAATATCAGTAGAAATAAGATGCACTGACAGTCAAACGTGAAAATAGCATGTGTGCTTCGACTCTCGAAATTATTGACACGACCTGCG